>JAANSM010000048.1:0-63130 GCA_036850725.1 Orchesella villosa | reverse complement strand
AGTGAAAAAAGGGGGTGCCATTTCACGCAGGAACATGAGCGGAAAATGGTCAGCGAAATGAAATAGGAAATTTTCGTTAACGAAATCTGTTGTCCTGAGTACTGATAAGTTAATTTCGAATGAAATTTTCGCTCAGGGGTCGTTTTCGTGCGAAATTGGTAACCACAGACCCGCACTTAATAATGAAAAGGTTTTAGTTGATTTTGATGAGATATAAGTATATGAATATCTATATATAAATTACTTTTTTCAGCCTGGATATTGGGATCTTTTATGTGCAAAGGAGTTGCATATGTGCAAGGTGTTTCCGTATGTGCGTCCGCTTACTCTCTCGCAGCCATCTCATTAGACAGGTACTCTCTCTCTATCTAATTATCAAAAGAGAAACTTTATTAAATACGCTTTGTTGTTACTTCTCTGTATGCTTTGCAGCATATTAATGAGCATAAATGTAGTGTTTACCCATGTTGCAAACAGAAAAAGCAACGAACAAGTGCATGTATAACCTTGCTAAAAAATGCTCGGGGCATTGTGAGAACCCTTCCTTGGAAAGTTAATGCACGAATGAACTAATAAGTCCTTTCAATTTTCTCTTCAGGTGTAAAGCGATTTAGCGACCAATGGAGCGGCCCCGAGGTCTATCAAAGTCCCAGGCCTTGTTTACAATCTGCTTAATTTGGATCGCAGCACTGCTAATGACTCTTCCTTGGGCGGTCGTTTTTGACGTCATCAAGTCTGAGAAGGATGGTCTCCTTTATTGTCTTGAAACATGGAGAAACGAGCAGCATGGAAAAGTTTACTTTCTTGTTGCAAACCTAATTTGTTGCTACTCTCTTCCCCTTGTTCTCATCTCACTCAGCAACATTGTGATCTGGTGTCATGTTGCAAGGCGGAAAGTGCCACAGGACATAGCAGCTGTCGGGACAATCAAAAGAATGCACAGGAGAACTCGTCACGGAGTCCGGAAAATGTTGGGTATTGTTACTCTCGCATTTCTCATCAGTTGGCTACCGCTCTACGTGCTCGTGACGAGAGTCAAGTTTTCCGAGACTATTACAGAAGGAGAAGCTAATTTGCTGGCGATCATGATCCCATTTGCACAATGGCTAGGCTCTTGGAACAGTAGCATTAACCCGGTGTTGTATGCTTTTCTCAACTCCAAATTTAGGGAAAGCTTCAAATCCCTTTTACCCTCGTGGTTACTTTTCAAGAAGTCGAGAATGAGAGCTAGCACGATGACGAATGGAACACGGGGCACAAGTGCTACTGCCACACCATCTTATACAACAGTTTACACTGCCAGAAGCAGCGGAAGATGTCATCGACACAAAAGCAGCAGAACTTTGCCCATAAATAGTGTTCGAGGGATCGTGATGGCTACTTCGGCTACCATAACGGACTTGTAACATGCATGAACAAAGTTTCAACTACTTAATTATGTATATGTACTTATGGAGCATGATTTAAAAGGACAAAGAATGTTTCGACAATATTCAACAGGAAAGCATTTTCTCTTTAAAAGCTTTTATTATATAAAACATGTGTGTATGCATACATAAATTAAAGTTTTATTGGAGGATGAATCATAATAATAATTGCTGAAAATATGGGTATGATGTATGTATGTAAGGTATGCAGATGCTTGAGCTGTTGCTTGTGTTTTAAAGGCACAAAAATACCTCTAATTAAAATTGCTCTTTGAATAATTAGCTCTCGTCTTCACCTTTCCAAACGCTTGCTTGTTTGAGAGAAGGATTTCCAAGAAGTTGAATTATTAGTCACTTTGATGTCTCTGAATCATGCAATGCAAGTTTGATGAAATAATTTGAAGCAAATTTTCAGCACAGATTCCGGGCCTGCAATTCCCATCACAGTTTTTACTTCAGCAGCATATCATCATTTATTGATGTTTTGATGGCAGGTAATAAGTACCTTTCATTGTCCATTGCATTTGCATTATTAAAATGATTGCATACTATCACAATATACGTTTATACTAAACTATTCAAATGAAAGGTGTGGTGTGTTGGTAGTGCATGTAGGGTACTATTATTAATGTTGTATTTTGTATATGAGTTCATGTTCAGTTTGATAATTGGTTGCATGAATTTTTAAGGGTGACTCGACTCTGACTTTTTGCGAAGTTGCTCACATTCAACATCACGATCACAACAGTTCTCTCTCTCTCTAGTAAAACTTCTGTAGACTTGAGTAGAGAGCAGAGCAATTGAACACGAAACGTATCTCACTTTTGGGAGCTAGTGAAGGTGAAATCAAGGTATACACTCACTATAAGCAATGCAGTACCTAGGTATATCGTGTTTATGATGATGCATAAGTTTAGAATGAAATTGGACTCTGTGATCAAGAAATATGTAGAAAACAAGACGCATACAACATAACTGAGTGCATATATAGCATACGTGAAGACAGAATGGGTTGAAATTGGAAGGGCTTTATTATTAACCTGTTGGGTTTACCTGGTGAATGCAACGCATATACGTTTTTCTTTCAACGTAAGCATCTCAAATATCACGAATCGAACGTCAGCAAGAAAACTGTTTATGTTCATGAAATAGCAAGAGCTTAACTTCTTAAACTCCTTGATTTTCGTCATTTCAATTGTGTTATTCTCTTGGAGCTTGGAGCCTTTCTATAAAAATTGGTGTATTTTTATCATAGTATAGTTCAGGTATGCACATAAATCGCCGTCAAAGCTGCAGCCGCAGGTGTGCATGGCATGACATATGTACATGCATACCATCAATGCATCAAGTTTTATGGAGCAAAGCCAAAACAGAAAAAGTCATGAGAAATAGACGTTTCATTTCATGCATATGCATATAAGTATTATTATATGGACGCCTTCATAATAATCATGTAATGTTCTATAGGAGGAGCAGAAATACCAGTATCCAATAAATTCCTGGAAATCTAACCCATTTTTAGATTAGACTTGGCTTCTTTTTACCTACTTCACCACATTCCCCACATCCCTAAACTGTTTTTCATACGTCTATAGTCTTAAGACATGACATCCAACTCATGAAAGCAAAGCCACTAGCAGAGTAGAGCAGAGAGCCAAAAAGCATGCAACTCTTTAGTCGTGATTTTGGTAGTCATAAGTCATTTCATAAGAGTATATTATTTGGCCAATGCGAAGTACGTCAGCATGAAAAATTACTATACAAATATACATGTGTGAGCTCACCTATAAGTTATTATTTTGTGTGATTCTCATCCGATCACATCAACTTAATTCTCTGGTACTATAAGAGCACTCAATGGCCTACGTAATTTTAGCTCACTACCCGTTTTATGGAAGTAAATAGCAAAAAATATCCAATTACTCATGTTACTGAGCCAGAAAAATAGTCACATTTCCTCTCTCGTACATCTTCATTAGACTCTCAGTCTGAACCTGAACACTGAACTCGTTTAGTGAGCTGGTGGTAGTAGCACAGAGTTGTAATAAGTTTACCACACCTGCAAAAAACAAGGACAAAAACTGAAGAGTGTTTGCTAACAACAACATCTTTTCCTGGAAACACTCTCATTCCGCTCTGCATTTCAGCATTGATTAACCACACAGAAAGAGAAAACACTTGAGCATCCCGTTCGGTTACCTTGCTTGACCACTTCGGTAAATAGCTATAATTATATGAGAAAGCGCAATATAAATAGAAGTGGACATATTGGACTTGATTCTTACTCGGAGATCACTCAACGGAAGCTAACCGACCTTCATTCGCCTTCCTTTTCCTGTCCATCGGATATGGAAATCTTTCACTATATTCTCCAGCATGAAAGCAATTTGGTAGGATAGTCACAAGACATTCTGAGCTTTGGCAAGGTGAATCTGTCAGTGTCCAACTGTCTTTCCATAGGAAAGGAAGAGAAGAAGCGTCACTCAACGTGTCCCTACAGTCACATCCCGGAAAGAATTAATCTTTTACTCACCAACAATTCGTACTATATTATACGTGGTTTCCAGATTTTATTTGACCTTTTCCGGGATTATTACTTGTATTACAAATTATAACAGTCACAACTGGAAGTGGTAGGCAGGCGTATAGCTTCCGCCCTTAAACTTAGGCGTATCTGTACTACAAGCATATACTTAACATTCTAAATACTAATGGTGCTAAGAATGGGGCAGATCAGATTGAGCAACGTCTGGGGAAATATGAGAACCGACAGGAAGAGTTCCCGTTCATTCCATTTCTACACAAGCATGTTTCTTTTCATTCTTCTTGGTATGAACTTAACGGTAACTTCGAGTGCAATGTCGGTGTCTTCTATAGACGCTGATGAGGATTCACCAAGATCCTCCGATCAAACAAGTAATCCAAGACATCATCATTCACATATGAAAATTGTGAAAGGGCATGGTAGTACAAGAGGAGATCAGGAGGACATTGACGTTACGCTACAACAAATGGAAGCTGCTGGGCTGCTACTTAAACAGTGAGTTCAAGATGAAAATTGCTAAATCCATAAAGCTTAACAATAATTCTTATCGATTCAATTACCTTTAATGTTTACATTGGCTATCAATAAGGTATAAACAAATGGCTGGAGAGGGAGAACGCTCTGATGAACGGGAAAAATATCCTAGAGCGCTATGGTCGGAAGATTTTGGAAGACAAGCTTCTGGTAAGTACATGACATAACCTCGAAGTTAAGAAATACTTAATTCGCTAGGCAGAAACTCCAATGTGTGTTCTTTGAATTATATTTATAGAATTGTGTGGAACAAGTGCATCCCTCAAATGTGGGAAGCGAATTTTAACCATCATTGAAGGCCAAGAAGGGGATCTGAGTGTGCATACGAAATGCGATTTAAGAGATGTAAGTTAACCATTTATCCTATGACATGACATAACATACAAAAAACATGACTATTACGTATATTAATAATCTTCCACTTAACGTGATTAATTCTATATCTAAAGTTATCCGTCTGTTTTCAACAGGATTTCTTGAAATGCATTGACACTGAGAAAAAAGGCTGCCTCGAGTTAGCGGAAAGCTCGATTCTACCTGAACTACCTCCGAAAGAAGCAATGAAAGTGGAGCAGTCCAAACTTTGGAAGGTTTTGTGGACAGCTGGAGGCTGTGTTTTAGCAAACTATTAGATTTTTTTTTTGTTAAATGCAAATGAATTGAACACAAAAAAAGTAACAAGTTTCATGATTTTGCAGGCTTCATTAATTTATTTGAATGCTATGTTGTATTGTTTCGCGATACATAATGTGTATATTATCCAGAATGAGTACTAAACTCTAAAATTCTAAATTATTGTATAAACTACAAGACCAAAGAAATCGAGAGAATTTACGCATAATATGAAGAACGAAATGAGAAGATATACTTACCTGTCTTTACAATAGGTCCTCCAATGTTTTAAAAAATAAAAGCGACGATAAATAATATGAAGATAACATACATTTTAAACCAACAAAAGTTTCAAATCACATGCAAACAAAAAGAAATAATAATTTCATGTACCTAAACCTAACTCTCTAAACCACTACATGCATAATAATCTAACAACGTAATGCTACACACACATGAAATGAAACCAAGTCCAAAGCTAGAACTTTTGGTCCGAAGTAGGAGTAGAACTATTCTCATTCAATCAACTTTTACGCCCAAATTCCACTAGTAAACCGATATCAAGCTGTCTTCCAAGTATACATATCATGTAATAAACAGAATCAAACAAGTAATAACAACCGATGACGATGAGTAACTGTTACGTATGTGTGGTTGTGTATTGTAGAGTGAACAACACCAATGCGTCGGCAGAAATCTGAAAAACTGTACACTTGTTTGGGAGGAACTCTTTCAGTGACCAATCATGGCCAATGTCGAAATTCGCGATACTGTTAAAATTTGGAAAGTGGAAACCTCTTAAACAGCATTAATACGCGGCATACCCATCATCATAGTCATGCATGTGGGCTCCGTCCATGTCTTTTTCAGGTTTCATATACCCTCCGAAACCGTCCAGGTGTTCATATGCATAATCTAGTAAAAATATACAGTATCACCTTGTTAGACATGAATCCATCATACAACTTTCAATTAAGTTTAAAAAAATTCTTTAACATAAGTATTATCAAATCAATTACCGTCAATGGGTTCCTCCTTAACTTTGACGCGGCTAAGGTCGAATTCCTTATCTTTATCTTTATTTCTATCCTTTTCCCTATAAATTAAATAAAGAAGAAATGTTGCAGATTTTGATCGAGATAAGAATAACAACAAAACCTTGATTCCAAGTTTAAAAAAATCTTCTGCTTACCTTCTATGTTCACGATCCCTATCCTTGTCTCTTCTGTCTTTTTTCTTTTCATTATCCCTAGATTTACTCCTCCTTTTCTTTTTATTGTCTCGAGATCGAGACCGCTTTCTCCTTTCAACTCTTTCACCTTCTTCAGGTTGCTCCTTGTCTTTATCTCGTCTATCACGTGAACGAGATCGGGATCGCTTTCTTTTTCTATCTTTATCTTTGTCTCGTTTTGCATCGCGGTCTTCGCGATCGCGATCCTTTTCTCTGTCACGACTTCGTCTACGTTCTTTCTCTACTTTCTTTTCTTTATGTCTAGACTCATCACGAACCCTTTCTTTCGAACGTGATCTTTCTTTACGTTCCCTATCCCTACCACCTCTTTCTGACTTGTCGTCCCGGAATCTATCCCTGTCAGGTTCATCACGACCCGATATTTTTACATTTACCTCAGGCCCTCCTCTCCTTGTTCTTCCTAATCCACCACCTATGAAAATAAAAACCACGATTACAATATCTCCAGAAGTTTACAAATTAAAGCAAAAGCTAACGGTCAGAGATATTTTATTGTATGTAATATCGAAACATACCCAAACGACGTGGTAGCCACCCTTTAACGGTACGGCCTCGCTCCACATCAACTACAACTCGCCTCCCATCAATTTTCTTACCATCTGCATGTTTGTAGGCAGCTGAAACGGAAAAAATACGCTTTAGTCATCAAGCACTCAATCATACCTCTGTTAAAATTTTAAACTATAAAATGCAGTTAGATGCACGGATGCAAATACTGAGCTGAGCTACATGTTCCTGTGCGTAAAAAACTGCAAACTGTGTTACGATTTGTGAAGTTCTTGAGCCTAATAACTCTCAGGCAAGACTACAAACCTTGTCTTGTAGTTTTAGTATCCTGCAGCTACAACTAACTTTCTCTATTGCACATCTATCAAAGACAAAACTGTTTTGACTCTGACAACCTAAATACAACCTAGCTTAAGTGTCAGTAAACTTACCTGACGTTGTAAATCTATATAATATTGGACATATATAGCTAGTCATGAATATGAATCAAGAATTGCGAGTCCCTTTATGATGCTACTTGGCTATGAGCTAACTCTCTGCCTTTGCCAAAAGAAATATGCAATGCAATGATGGTTTTTGGTGGTACTTACGCATCACCTAAGAATTCCCCCCAAAGTGTCACTCTCCATCATCAACTGTGAAGGTGAACTCTATTCAAATTCATCATCCGATCCGTTCTCTCTGTATTCTTTGTTCCTTTCTTTCATCATTATTTTCTCTTTCATCAAAATCATGTCCCCATTATAAATGTTGACTTACCAACACCAATCTACTTACCCACACAAGACTGATGGGACAAAAACTTACCCATGTTTTTTTACAAAAGTAAAATAAAAAAGTTAATATTTCTGCTTGCTTACTTACTACAGGCGGATTTATATCAATTAAGAAAGATTTGGTTACCAGTTTGACTTGATTTAAATTTGATCTTCGAAAGGCTAAATTATTTACAGCAGTAGTCTTACCCATGACATTTGTACGGGAAAGTTACTTACGTTTTTATGGACACGGGATACTATTTCGATTGGTTTGGCGTTACAGACGATTCAATCATAATTGGGAATTTAAATTTTCTTTATTTAACCAACCTTAGTTGAACTTCATAAAGTTTTTAAGATGCATAATGAATATAGGAACTTTATAACATCGTCGCATAAAAACCTTCTAGCTCTTACCAAATGTTACCTGTGTTTTGGCTATTTGGTAAAGTCATCATCCAGAAATCCAGGGTATTACCCGATTTATTCAGATGCCTCATTTCAGAGATGAGATGTATACACAATGTGTACATAAATAACATTTATGATACGACGGAGAAATGATTGATTAGGCATGTAAGTAAGGATAAAGAAGATAAAAGATCACCTACCGCAACTACCTGACTTACCAACATTTGGTTTGTATTTACCATAATGTTTTCTTACCACCTTGCTTACCAATGATTGATGATCATTTTCATTTGTTTTTGGTGAAGTATGAGCTCAGTACTTACGTAAATGTATGATTCGTTTCGTGCATGCACGGTCCAGCGCGAACGCTTGGTACTCACAGAGAAGTAATATTGAGTTGTGTTGTATTATATTGACAACAAAAAGGAACGGCTACCCATAAATATCGCTTTGACACACTATTTGTTGGCGTCACGTTCAGTAATCATGTTTTAAAGCATATATTATTGCAAATATATATACTGAAAAATGTAAGGTAAAGTTGGTCTACTCTGTACTTAGTTGAAGGGGTTTTAAAAAAGGACCAGGAATTGCAACTGAATGAAGAGTTCTTTTAAGTCTAAGTAGTTTCGCTAACAGTTACAGAAAACATGACAATCTACGGGGAAGTGGTATTTAATTGTATGATTCTGATTTAAATTCTTGTTACATTACAACGGCTATTATTGGGCAATGGGCAAAAGTAAAATTGGGATGGGATATGTAAAGGGAGCAGTGTAACTGTAATTTTAACGAACTTGGAAAAGTTATTTGAAGTAAAGTTATTCGAATGGATGCAAATCATTTATCTGGTAACTGATTCATAAAACTTAGCCACTTCTACACTTACAATGCATGTCCCTTTCATGTTCGTATTCCACAAAGGCATACCCTCTGGGCTTCCCTGATTTTTTGTTGTACACCATTACGATCTACAAGGGTTAAAAAAGAAAATTCAAACCATTATAAATACAGAAAATTCATTAATTATTTCAATTTATTTTACGAAAAATAGATTCTTTCATCTATAGCATACCTTCTTAATTGGACCGTAAGATTCCATTTCTCTTCTCAATTTTGATTCGGATGTGTCATAATTCTGCAAGAAAAAGCATTCAACATTGATAGTTTTTGTATGAAGTACAAGCACGATAACGAGTTATATCAACTAATACTACAATCTGTGATCGTTATCAGTTACAACTTACAATTCTCCCTATAAATAAGGTCCTGTATGGGTCTAGAGTTGACGCCGTTTCATGTGGATTCCCTAAAATAAATAAAGAATTCAAAACATAATTTTACTTTCCATGAATAACTAATCTATAGGCTGCAAGCAGTTTTATGTAATTAAACGCGCGCGAAAAGCATGAACTTACACATTGCTATTTCCTGTTCCAATTTATATGCCACTTGTTCCGCTTTCTCTTTTCGTTTTCTCTCCATACGCTCATCTCTAGTTTCCGCCTTCTGTTTAGGGGGTGTCTCGGAGGGATCCTGAAAACAAAAATTACAGAATAAGTTAGCAAATAGCACCACCCATTCACCATTTCATCGTTTCGTTAACCATCAACCGTAACTACATAATTCGATTTCAATTTACAATTTATGATATACATATTTGAGATATTTTATTATTCTTACCTCAAAGAGGTGGAGATACTGGCCAATGCCTGTATAAAATCGATCTGGCTTCTCATGACTTAATTTTGCAACAGGAGGAATGTAAGGGATAGGATCACGAGCTGCAAACAGCGCTAGCAAGTTCGGAGGTAGAAACTGCGTCATTTTGAATAGTTATCGTAAATATAATCTTCAACTTTAAAACACCTGACTTCTCCCTAACAATTTATACCATATGGAAAAGTCTACCTAAATTGAGCAAGTAAAAACTATCTACTACCTACACCTGTGACCTGACACCTCCAACTTCACACGGTACCTTGAAACTTTAAAACACCTGACACCACTCTCTTGAATAAATTAGCTGAAAATTAACATTTCTTCAGCTCTCTTAAAAACTGCCAGATTTCAATCACAATTAAAGAGCCATCCTAAAGGCTACAATTATTTTAATGGGAATCGCTATCTAAATTAATTTTTTAAATCAGATTACTGATTGAGTTCCAAAAATATTGACAAACTCCAACAAAAACTTTTATTGTACCTCCACCACCGATGCGATAGCTGCGTACACATCCAACATCAATTTACAAATACCAAAACATTGCATTGGGGAGAAGATAGCCAAAATTGAAGTGGCGCGCGATGCAGGCAGCATCTGTGAGCTCTATGCGGTATGTGGGAGGTGAGGAAACTAGATGGTGAAAATGCATTCAGCTGCCTTTCCTAGAGGACGCCGTGAGGAAAATGTGCTTTGCTTTACAGGAAAACGAGTTGGGAAAATGAAAATGCATTTTTATCTCTTCACTCTTGGCTTCTGCATTTGCAGACACGAAAACACAATTGATAACGCAACGCATGTCGCTGCGCTGGCAATGAAGGAAGGCGCAAAGATGAAGAAAGAAATGAAAATGCGTTAGAAAAAATGGAAAACTTTTCTTGGTTTTTCATGCACTTCGTGAAAATTTGATTTTACTTCAAATTGCAAACACGCTGCTTACATAAATACGTGACATTTTATCAATTAAAATTAATAATTGTACTACAACGGCGATAATCTTCAGGTGGAGGTGGTGTTTTAGTCAATTTTCACATTGAAACTTGACCCACAAGAGCATCCCTGTTCTGCTTTGGGGTTGTTGATAATTCGAAACGCAGATCGGATCAGTTCCGTTTCATAGTCGAGGGTGGAGCCACGAAGGATATCCAGACTTGTTTGGTCGATGACGACCATGGGAGAGGTGGAACTGGTGTCATCGAAGGATAACAGGATGTCATCTTCTTGAAGCGTCTTGTCGATTTCGAACTTGTATTGGAAGCCGGAACAGCCGCCACCTTCAACAAGAACTCTGAGAAAGGTACCCTCCTCGAGGACATCTTTAAGTCGCTTCTTACATGAGTCTGTTATGAGTAAAGTTTGTGCGGAGATGGGTTGTGTTTTGGAGTAACTTTCCATTCGGTGAGGGGATGTTGAATAGAAATTTGATGTGTGGAAAGGTGGAGGTGTTACGAAGCAGCGATGTGGAGAGGATGGTATTAATGGGGAAGACATTGAAACCGCTGTTGATGCAACGCGAAGGTGTATACCTTGCTTTACGAAATTTCTAAGTAGTGACATTTTGATGAACTAAAATTTATAGATTTGCAGTAGCACTGTGATTGTAAAAGAACGCAAGAAGGAAACAAGAACAACAAACAAAGGAATTGAATTGGACTTTTACTTTATGCGTAAGACGCCGCACGCACTACTTGACAAAGGTGACGCTGTTCATCTAAGATGATACATATGGGTGGGATCTAGGCAAGAGGGATCACCACATCAACGAATGACGAGTTTATCCAAGAAGGAAGTTTAGTGTCTTCAATAGTGACTCTGGTTTTAATGAAAAGGCAAGTCAGCTAAAATTTGATTCTACAGTGACAGTTTGATTGGATCTCCGTTCCAGTTTGCCCCCTTCGCAATCAACTCTCATTAGTACGCCTCTCGCAAACGCAAAATGTCAGGTAAGGAGACAGATACTTCAGGTCAAGAAATTCTGGAATATCAGGTAAATTACAAAAGATTTTTAAATATCCTTTTTAAATATTTAGAGTAGTAATTTATAGCGTAATACAATGGTAATGGTATTTTACATGCATCCATATTTATGTATGCATGTAATTGTACGCTACAAACTGTACGTACAACGCATCTCATTCAGTAGCTGAAAGTGTGAAGTTTTCCATGCAATCCACACATTTAGCATAATGTCATTTACTTCCTTGTGTATAAAAGGCTGTGTAAGTTTGAAGGTAGTACTTGGCATATATTTAGAGAACGACGCAGCCATGTACTACTGACTATGGAACGGAACATAATGAGGAATTATTAAAAAGTTTTTTGATAACAACAGTTTAGAACTGCTTACAACTAGATTTTTGAAGTATCGAACGAATGACATTCGTATGCAAGAGCAAAGACGAAAGATTTGATGTCCATCAATCATCAAACTTATCGATAAAACTTGCTTTGTGCATACTTGCATGGATCAGTTGGATTTTGGATTGTCGGTTTTTTTCTTTTACTCAACCCTGACTGTTGAGATGATGATGATTATCAATTTATCATGATCATAATCACTGACGAACTGTCCACTTGCCACCAGTTGAGTGCTATCAGTGGATTTAAATACCTTATTTATTTCAGAATAAGATTGGCTGGACTAGTCCTAAGTCCTAGTCACTTAAGTCACTAGTATAAAACTGATTAGTAATTATGCCTGAATTCGGAAGGAATATGGAATATGCTATATGCTTGAAGACAGTTGACATAATTTAAACAAATTGTCAATTGGCAAATCAAGATATAACTTACTGCTATTAAAATTACTGGTTACAATGATTAATGGACACTAAATTACATTGAGTATAACTTGTCGATAATGTTATGGACTAAATTCAAAGGATATCTTCATGATTTCCTATGCATGAGTGACTTTTGATAGTGATAGCGTTATTTTATGACGGTAGAGCTTACTAATTTCAGGCACATCTATTGCAAGCATTCTGAAATGTTAGATCCTGGCATGTACATTAATTGTTTGGATTACATTACGTGGCAAGGCAATGTTTGGATCATTTGATATTTCATGTTTATTAAAATTACCAATTTCCATTACTAGCCATATAGCCAAGAAATAGCGTAGGTACATCTAATCTACAAAACACATTTTTGCATTACATACAACTTCCTTCAGGAAAGCCAACCCACTGAAATGCAAAAGCATTATTCGTAGAACAGAGAACAAAGGTACAACATCCCTTAAATAAAAGCAGCAAGCACATGAAGGCTTTTTCCTTCAAATTTTCTCTCCCTATCTCCAACCCTGTTCTAGCTGCTCTTTGCTTCCCGTCTGTGCAGACAACAGAAATAGAACCCTTGTTTTCTCTGCTAAACCAAACTTGGAATTTTCTCTAGAACCAGGAACACCGAGACTGAGATTCATATAAGAGCATACATCATATAGAGAGATGAAACAATATAGTTCAATATATTGCTTTGTGTACTGTGTATTGCACCTTGCATTGTGCATATATATATAATATAATATTTCTACTTGCAGCATCAGTCCTTTTTTAACAGTGAAGCAACACAAAAAAGTACTGAAGAAGAAGAAAGGGAAAGAAAGCGTATATTATCATAATACTGAAAATGAAAGGGACCATGGAAAAACAGGGTGCTATGTTTCATATGTCTTTAAAGCCTTCATAATATACTAACAAATGAACGAAATTCTTGGTTTCTGTAGTCTTCAGTAGTATGTACATATAAATGTATATAGCATTGCGAACGTAAAACTGAACTGCGTACCAGGGCACTTGTTTCATCCGCTGGTGTTATTTCCTCCTGATACAGAGATACAAAGCCTTAACAGGAGTCCTAAATATTAAGTAAGTATATACATAATATTATGTGCCAGCTTACTGTTCCTCTTTCTCGGAGCTTCTTTTTTCATTTTCCTGTCCTGGAAAAGTCGTATTTTCTACTCTATCCAATATTATCACTAGTGGTAAGGCTGCTAACTGCGACACTACGTGCCATTCCATTCCTCTGATTCCTGTAGTGTAACATGCTTTAGTACAATCTAGAATCCAAAATCCAAAGCTTGTTCAGTACATTTTTTTCTTTAACTTTCTGGGCCAAACATTTCTTTTTTGTACTCCAGGAGCACAAGAGCTTCCAATACTACTATGCCATGCTGCTGCCGCGCCGCCACAGTACAGTAGCACTTCATTCTATTACATTACATGGGAAGCAGTTCTTTTGAATAGCCTCCAAAAACTCCATAACATCTGTCTATGTTATATGGATTTTGCCTTGGCTTACTCTGCCTCTTCGTTTCCATTTCCAGTTTTCTAACGCTGTGCTCTCTAGGTTGAGCCTTTTTATGGGACTGTGAAAATTTGGAAATTACTGGGAGAAACGAACAAGAAGAAAGGGGGTAGACCCAGAGCACATCACAACGGCAGCGGCAGCACCATAGCGTGATAGCGTAGCAAAATAACTCTGGCTTCGGCACACCACCTCAAGTAGACAAAGGCTTCTCTTGGCACTGATGATGATGTGATGAAGATGAACATACATGGATGATTATATATATACTGTAACTATGTTCAGATATTGTCTCCAACTACATATATTCACTCATGCTCCTATTGTGGTAAAAATGCTTCCAGCGCTCATATGCACATATCCAAATCCAAGCCTAGGTTTCCAACCTTTCATGGTTTTGTGGAAACGGCTTATACCGTGCCTTGCCTACATATGAACAGACCTATGGATTTGTGTTAGGATTTAATGAACATAGATATATATAATCTTTGCTTTAATGTATTGCTAGAAGATGCTCGAATAAAAGTTTGTTAAAATTCAAAACTGCAAAAACTCTTACGATAACGCAATACAAGGACGAAATGTCTCGGTGTGAATGAATTTAATTGGCAATTGCCAGTTATGGTGGTACAAAAGAGAAAAAGTAGTGAGAGAGAGTTTTAAGTCCAAAGTTAAGGTTGAAGGTTGGGTTCAGATTTCGTTAGCATAATTTTTTAATGCGTTCTAACCACTGACTGATATACAATATAGGTACTTGCAAGGAATTTTATTATATTTAACGACAAATTAAATACAAAGTATAAATACAGACTCTGGAAAAGCATTTAATATTAAGGTAAAACTGAGGTTTGGATGTTAAAAAAGAATTATGAAGACGACAAGTCAGCTTCAGTGTGAAGCGGCTCATTCTTTCGCTTTCAGTGAAAAATATCTATAATGTAATCCTTTTAAAACTGTTGTAGCCGAAATGAGAAAGCAAGGATGTCGAAACTGCGTTGGATCGATTTTAGGAATAGAATGTTATCTATTATATCAAGTACAGTGTTGATTGATGATGCATTTAAATTATGATAAGTATTTTAGTTTGTTTTGTTTACTTCTGAAACATTGGGTTTTCTCTAAGTTTGTATTTGTGTAGGTTTAAACTAAATGAAGTATTAATCGTAAGTACCTAATTCATACATACAGCATTCGACTCTTTGAACTGTCGAGTCGATGGAGCATATATATGTTGTTCCGTGGAATTTTGATAGGTGCATCCTTCGAATTGAAGGGTAGTTTCAGGTGAATCCTGTTCTAATTACGGAATTTAATGTTCTTCGTAAATATATGGCTCGGGAAAAATAATTCCCATGAATGTGTTTGATGAAGCTTTGATTTAATGGAAAACAGAAACGAATTCACTGTTAAGACTAAGGACAGCTAGTTTTGAAATAAGTGCCAAGATAATGATTAAAGAATTAGAGTTCAAATTATGCATGTAAACCATATGTGAGTAAGTTGGGAAGTGAGTGGTACACTTACTACCTTACAAAGTTTTCTTTTAAAGTGATCTACTAATCGCGTCGTGCAAATTACTGTTCAGATGAAACAAGACCTAGAAGGCCTAGACTGATATTCTCCCTTGTGTCCTTTAGTTTTTATGATTTTCTTGACTTAACAGCGTGTTCGGATATTTTTCTGTTATGTAACTACTCTAAACATTCATAACTTTATTAAAATCTGCAAAAGGATAAGTTACATGGTGGTAACATTAATTCGACATTTAAACTATTTTTAGCTAGCTGAGTTAACCAGCTTTACTCTGCGTGTGCCCACCACAGATAGTCTGAATGAAGAATGAAATAATCGAATTGATATTATATGGTGGTCATCAATAGCAAAATACCATCCATACCCAATCTACCTTAGTATATCATATCTTGTATGCAAAGCAACTGTTGTATGGGACGAAATGAAGTAAGGAGCAAAACTTGAGCGATGTAGTATGTAGCCAAAGCAGAAAACTATTCAGCACAAGGCCATGCGTGATGCTGATTCACCCTCGCATACAAGACAACAGAGATACCTGAATTAAAGTTTCAGCATTCATGCACTCCATTCTCCATTACATTATGAGCATTGTTCCCATTGGTAGTCGGAACGAGGGAATTATTTCTGTAACTCAAGCGCAGAAATGTCAAATTAAATAATTCGAAGATTAAAAGTGTAGCAATAAAAAATGCAAGTGTTTAAAAAAAGAATATGCAATGGAGTTTTGGCCTATAGACCAAAATGCTGAACAGCTTGGTATTAAGAGACTTGACATATATGTGATATACCGAAGAAGGTGCCCGATTTCTACAAAATAAGTGTCAGTTTCATAGAAGTCTGTGATTACCGATGGTCAAAATCAGAAGTAGATATTTTATGCTTTTTTCATGTGGGAGAAAAGCAAAAACGAAGCCGCTTGTTCTTCCACTTTGGCAAGCAGGGTTCTGAAGTAAGTTGATGATCATGCATAGTGCAGCAACGCTGCTGACAACTCTGTGAGCAGCGGAGAACTAAACAAGTTTTAAAAGCTGACAATATTCAATTTCGAAACATGAATATATACGGCAAAATAATAAGGGAATGCTCATGAAGTTGACTATATGAAAAGAAGCAAGAGCAAGACGTAGCATCATTTCATTTCTACTCTCTTTAGTATCAGCGACTTTACTATTAGAGTAAAAGAAGAATAGTAATAATAATATCCTTCTACTTCTTGATGCTCACAATCAGCAACAGAAACAACATATTCTACATCTAGAAAAGAGTAGAAAAAATATGTCGAATAAAAATGTGAATACAGAATAGAATATGCTGTTCTGTTTATATGAACGAACGGAGAGAGCTAAAGGAACGCAATAAGCAAAAGTCTTTACCATTCCATTAGGTTATTACATGGGATTGGTTTGGTTATTCGCTGGCTGCCACTCTAACATAAAATAGTGAGTACAAACTGAACAGAACTGAACTGAGTGAGCGAGCTCTTCTAACAGCAGCACACAGAGAGCGAATATATTTTGAACATTTTTGTACTTCAACTTACGTAGGAGGATTGGATGGATGGAAGGATGTTGCCTTACTCATATATTGTATCCACACGCTACTACTTTTTCTCTTTTGGGTTTTATTTTACTTTTTTGAAGGCTACAACACTCACACACCAGAAGAGTGAGCAGTATGTAGCATCTAACTAAAGAAGTAGTACCTTTATGTGCATGAAGGAATATGTATTATGGCTGTTGGAATAATGGGAAAAAGAACTTTACGAAAGAACTCACCAACAGCAGAGCAGCCAGCTAGTAGAACCACCGTACTACTATGGTACTAATGTATACTGAACTGGGAGAAGTTTTCAGGCTTGTTCCTTTTACAAACGGATTGAGAGTGAGAGAGAGAGACGCACACAAAACAGAACGACGTAGTAGTAGTAGAGGAGCAGTGCATGTATAAATATTATCGAGGATTCACAAGAAAAAGCCAGAATCCATTTTTATAGATATAAAATATACCATGAAGGAAGAGATATATGGACTTGGTATAGGAAGTTTGGTTATATATACTTATACTGTAGGTTTGTATGTATATATATATTCCTTTTCTATTCTTGTTGCTTCCATTATATTCGATGAGAATTACCGACATCCTACATACATAGGCACCATGAAGTATATACTTATAATCGAATGGGAAAAGGTCTCTCGAAGTAGTCATATAACGGCAACGACATATACTCTTCTGAGCGAGCCAACGGCATATTCGTATCGTCAAGTTTTGTAGTTGGTTAGAAGAGAAAGAACAAGTAATACAATCCCGACTTGATAGCATAGCATGTGTGTATGTACGTCCCTCACTCTCAATAGCATGTCATATAACAACTGCGATGCTGGGCTTTTGCTCCTCTTTCAGTAAATAATGTTCTTCACTTTTGCATTAAGCTTGACTTGCTTGTATGATTATATGCAGGGGTAGCACAGTATGAAGAGTAAATAGGTAGATGAAATATCATGAAGCAAACAACTCTGCTTTGGTTTGGGACAAAGTGGTGGATGGAGGATACGTTGTACGTTGCTCTCTCTGTTCGAGACTGATTAAAACTCATAGCTTCATCGATTGTTGAAGAACAAAGTACGGAATCGACAACATTGACCACCTTAAAAAAAGCTATAAGCATGCGGAATAAGCGTTCAATTGGGAAGCTATGATTATGCTCAATGCTTCATCCAGATAAACGTTTATAGTTTATAAACTGATCGAATTTACGAAGCTAGAAAAGAAAGCGTTAGCTTTAGGTTATGATTTTTTTTTCATTCATCATTTGAGATGGAATTCGAATAAATTTTTAACTGTTTTGTTCGATTCCATAGACATTTAGAGATATAGACATTATGTAATTCCATGTTGGATTCACGAATTTCAATGTTTTCATATGGCAGCTAGATAGATATATGTTTCAAATCCTTAATTTTGATTGCAGCAAAATGACTATGAATTCACATGCAACATTCCCTTACAATACAAATTGTCGTATAGGTGAAAATTATTTTCGATTTTTAAGAGGTAGTATGGGTGATGCATGGGTACATGAAATTTCATCTTTACATGATATCCAATAGTCAAGAAAATTGTCTAGGAAAGTGAATAATTTCTACTAAAATGCAATGTTCTTGAAAACTGAACTTAGAAGAATAGTTCGATGTACTGTGCCTAAGTGACATTTAAGGATGTATTGTTGGTTGAAGTTACAGATATGCAAAACCTTTCTATTAGAGAATTTACAAATGTTTCTCTGCGCAGTTTAATGAAATCACAGCGAAGAAAAAATATGATGACTTTGCATTGTAGTACGCAAACGTTCAGCCCTCTTATGCTAACGTGCATTCCAATTGAAATTGTGAACACTACGTAAGACGACGCTGACGACAGCTTCAACGACGCTACAGACGTTATGGCTTTTAACAAAGGTAGAGTTAGGTATCAGACAAATTTTACGCGAAGTGCCACCACCTCATTCTCAATAATGCGTACTCTCGTTCTGTTTTAAACGTTATACGTTACTTTTCAAGTAAAGTCTCAAAATCTTAGTTCTCATCCCTAAGAAAATGCCTAATTCCACATGCTTTTTCGAATTTCTCACCAAATAGTGTTTACCACCTCAGTAGAGCCCACCGTGGATGAAACTGTTGTGTTATCGCTCCCGTGTTTTATACTTCCAACTCCAACCAATGCGTTGTGTATGCTTTTGGTTCTGAAAATTTTCAACCCAAGCAAAAACTTTTTTATCTCTGGGAATAATCCATCCCATTTTATTCCGAAGTGTATGCGGCCTGCTCCGGATACCTTCGACCAGGAGCGTTGTGTTCTTAAAGCTACATGCCACAATGCAAACACACGCAGTACCTAAAAGAATTTCGTTTTTGGCGAAAAGAATATCGGCAGTAGTGGCGACTCCAGACACCACTACGGAGGACACTGGAACTCAAAGGAGACGCCACACACCACCACCATATAAAATATCTGCCTTTTTGTACTGTGTGATCCAACCCTTCCAACTCCATTGCTATTTTGCCATAAAAACAGAACAGAAAAAGGGAAATATCGATTCATTACTCTTTTTTGGACTGCCTGCTAGCTATGCTGAGGTGATCCTCTCGAACTCTACTCTAGCTATGTGCTGAGTTTGGTCAAAGAAAGAAGGACAAAATCATGAAAATTCATTGCTCAACACTATCATGCTGCTTGAATAAAATCATTTTAATTAATTTTCACGTTGCTCCGTGTAAAAATGCAATACTGAAAATGAAGTTATTCATGAAATTATGTGAATATGATGAATATAATGTTGATAGAGATGCGAACAATATACTTGCCTTTGTGAAGACAAAAGCATGTAAGAAGTCGAAAATGCAAAATTTAAGCAGATTTGTAACAACATGCAACATGTCTTAAATTGCCAAGTAGAATAGTAGAAAGGTAATAATAACCATCTTCTTTATCATGATATCATATTCATCTCTCGCGTCTTCTTTTTTGACAGATCTTTCCTACTCTTTTCTTTGAATATAATTTGGTTCAAACCTACAATTTATGTTAATACGGGAAATTCCTGCACTACTGTACACATTTTGTTGGAAGAAATTATAAAAAATTTGCTTTTTAACAAAGCTGTAAACGAAATTCTTTTCCTTTTTGTTAATCAGAATCAAATAGCGATGGCAAAGGGCTTGATTTTTTTCGGGATTTAATATTTTGTGACCATTTCCTTACGACTTGCGAACGTGGAATGAGGTGAGCTGACAAGAATCCGCTTTACTTTTCTCCTTCCGTCCGCCGTGCCATGCTGTTTCATGAAAATGAGCCAACAAATTCACATCGAGCAGTTATGCATTGTATGTTCGTATACTTTTAGTTGGTATAAGCTATGGTGTTTCCTTCTTGCCTCATATGAAAACTTCTCGCCTGACATGACATTAAAAAAGTACAAATATAGAAGACGAACAGAGTAGAGCAAGTAGAAAAGTTGTAGTAAGTAAAGCGAATGAGTAAAGAAAAAGAGTTCGTTGTCGTGCATTAAAGCAGCAGGCAGGGTAAAATATAAGATCGAGGTAATATACAAGGGAATCGTATGTGTTGTTGTTGGGAAGAGAGAATTTTCAACATAAAAGCCTTCTCCACGTCTGCACACTTGTTCTTCTACATCAGTCAGCCTTAAGGAATGAAATTTAACGAAACCCAAGAACTAAAACTAGCATAGCATGTAACCAGTATAGACAACGACAATGCTCCAGCATTACGCTAGGAAGAGCAGAAGAAAAAGCAAAGTAGAATTTTATCGAACAACTTTTCCTATTCCGTTTTACCCTCATGCTTGGTTGTTGTAATGCATGCATTCAAATCTAAAATTCTGCTTTTAGTGAGCTGCTTGAACTTCCATCGAACAAAGTAGCATGAAATGAACTACGTAAGCAAAGGTGGATGAAACGAACGAGTAGAAGCAAGCACGAAAATGTAAATGGTATTGGTTCGAGTTGGTTTATACAGCAAAGGCATAGGAGCAACTCGATTCAAGACGGGAAAACCTTGTGCTTGTGATGTGACGTTATATTGAAGCTGCTAAAGCTTTTATTTCTTCTCTCTCAACTTCATCCCATTTTCATTTGGGTTTTCTTTGAAAATCCACGCTCCCCTTTTTATTACAGTATAGCATTGTCTGCTCTGCTCTACTCCTTTCGCATTGCTATATAATACTTTTCTACTGCTTTTGCGCTCATGTCACATGAGCAGAGAGAACTTGAGCGAGAGAGAAACACCAGAGAGAAGTTTAAAAGTATAGAGCAGCTTCTTTTTGCCTCAAAATAATATCCTTCTTTTGCTTTTGTAACTCTGCTCAACCAGCACCTTCATCTCCACGCTTGTGCTGCGAAGCTTGGAAGCTTCTACAGTAAGACAGCAAAGTAATATATGAAAAAGCTGAAAATTCTCTGCTGACTATGTTAGTTGAGTTGAAGCTGATAGCAATGTCCTTAGCTGTCCTCAAACTCACTTCACTCACTTCTCCTCTGCTCACATACCAACAACAACATCCACACAAATCCATCCAGTTCTGTACATTCAGCGTAGTACAAAAAGCTTTAGCTTCTCATATGTACAAAGTATGTGTATATGCGTATTAGTGCTGCTGTTGTGAGGAGTATTATAATATAACAAACTTGCTTTAGCTTCAACATCCACGTACATTTTTCCTTCTACCCATGCCATTAGTGTTATTATCACTCTCTGGCTCATTCCCTTTACTCAGAAAAAGGAGAGAAGAGAACCTTTTTTTCAACCTTTTTTGTCATGTTAGACAGTACATATCGAACGAGTACAAACTTATTCTTTATATCATATACCTTGTCTATCCATACATGTATACATATATACGTAAGGCCATATATTCATATCATGCATCAGTCCTATTATCTTAGTTTTTTTTCGTCTTTTGCTGGTGCTGCCGCTGTTGGGTACATTCCAAAGTAAATTCTCAACATCATCAATACAGGATTTATAGTGACGCTATTCGAGCAAAGAAGTTTTGTTTCATGAAAATTAGAAATACATAAGCATATCTCCCCGCACGCTTCACCGTTGCCGTTTCATGCAGCTTTGCGTTGTGTTAAGATTTTCATACGCCAGAAATTTTCATGAAACTTGCTTAACTTTATTCGAAAATTAGGTCTAATCAATGCTTGTCTATTTGCGATGGCTGAAAATAAGTTGAACCTTACTTTTGCTTTACTTTACTTTAAAATTATTTAATTTTCTTGATTAGCTTAAATAAAGCTAACTTTTGCAATTAGTTCAGGTAACATTATATTGTAATTTTGTTGCAGCTAATATTTCTAATTTTTTATGTTTCAGTTTTTTCTTGAATTATTTCATTAAATTTTTTTAAACCTGTATGACTTGTTACATTTTGTATGAACAAAGAAATTTTACTAGCTAAATGCTAAGTACTAGTAACGAATAAATTGCATTTCATTTTGAATGTACAAGGTAGAATATAGAATATGAATGCAACGCAATTCAGAGGAGTAATAATTATGCTTCGTATAATGTAACATGCATATCACATCATGACATACCAAGTCGTTTTTCAGTGCTCTCTCAAATCAACTAAAAAACTCAGCAGTTTTCAGATAAGCGTTTGCTGCATTGCAATGAAACGTTTGTATATCTTCAAACTTATGTATTTGTTCGTAAAATGGAATGCAATGCAACCCAAAAAGAGCTAAGTTAAAATATTACACTGCATATTGAATAAAAACTAAATGTAAAGGAGCAATACAAATGTTATGCTGCGTATACTTACTAACTACTCTGTAGGTAATGGTGAACTAGTAGAAGCGAAAAATGTTCGCTTGCTTTTCGAACTGAGGCTGAAAGAATGTAACGTAAGTATTGCGATCAACGCAAAGCTATATCTGTACATTTGAAAAGAGAAGGGTTCTATCGCATTGCTGTTGCTTTACCACCGCTCTGCTCCCTATTCAACTTTTTGGTTCGCAGTATCGTACATTTCGTTTGTTCGAAGTTGAAACACATAAAATGTGAATTTTGAGGCTAACATCGCATCGAGTCGACATTCTAGCGGAGAAGAGAAGTAAAGTAACACAACACGTAAAGCTCCTTTTTCGCCTGTTCAGTGGAATCGTTGCCTACGTTCGTTTCGTGTAGGCATTAGACAGGCACCAAAAACATTTTCATGTTATATAGCAAGAGCGAAGAACATTAAAGCTTCAGCCTGAAAGAATATCATCCAACTCCAACACAAGACTGTGCAATGGAAGCAGTGGCAATATACCGTAGTACACAAGAGCACATAACAATATTCTCTCTCTTTTCTGTTTTGTACTTCTCTCTCAACCCTACTCGTGAAGGATATTGGATGTTTGGTTGGATGACTTGACTAACATGAGATATTTTATGTGTACCTACGATGAAGAGCACAAGCAAAGCAAAAAGCTTCAAGCTTGTATAGTTTCTATTCTCACAGAGAAGTGAGAACACAGCATACAGCGTCTCCTCAGTCAGAGTAAGAGCAAGTAGAGTTTTGTAAGGCAAAAGCAAAGCCTGCTTTGAAAGGAAAGGAAACCAAGCCAAACGACTAAGAGAGAAGAGAATTGAATGCACTGCCTGCACAAGGGGTATATGCTTACATGCAACCATTTCATATAAACTCATAAACTTTTCCCACTATGAATATAAAAAGTATATACATACATGTTTGAAAGCTTACTAGATATATAACTATTGTACGGTACATAAATACATACATACATTATAGGTCTATACCCCTTATAAATTATGTATATATTGATAAAGTTATCGGTATATAAAGTTTTGTATACATTATACCTATTTGTATACTATTGTTGAAACTCTAAGCGCATATCGTAATGTGTATGAATATATGTATGCTCGGTCGTGCACCGTACACCGTAGTAGTAAATGCTGCTCGCTGCTGTTTGTTATGGAAGTGGATATGGTATGGGCGAAGAGCAAAGAAAAAATGAGAATAGGACTGGATTGCATTGGTCTCAGCTAGCTCAATTCAAAGCAGGCAACCAAAGGATACATAGGAGCTGCGAGAGTCTGAGCTTTTCCAAGGAAAAAGCACGAATACCGATAGCAAGCGGTTGACTAAAGGCAAAATACACAGCTGCTTTGCCATAGTACAGACAAAAAATCTCTACAATTTTTACATGCAATATAAAGTACACGTTTCAACAGTATAACTAAAACTACATCAGTATAATCAACACAGCATTCCAATAGGTTTTTCCTTTTTGCAAAATTAAAGCTGTTAAGTAACATTATTGTCATTTGTTTTTCAGACAAAACAAAAGCAGATCATCAGCACCGGAATTAGTTTTTTGTGTATATGGTTGGTTGAGTATACAGTAGATCAAGTAGATGTACTCATATCAAAAAGTTATATTGTGTGAACACGCATCACAATGATGTGAAATGTGTTTGGGTAAAGAAAAGAAAAAACATTTATCAAGTTACATCATTGCCCTTTGTCGATAGATGAGACATAGACAGCATCAAACTGTCACCGAGTGTCACAAAAATAAACTGTTAATGTTGATTCCAAGTGAAATTGTACCGGACTATAAAGTATAGGAGCGGAGTGATCTCTTGAAGAGTTATAAAGACTTTTAATCACGGCAATTTGTCTTCTCCGAAATCAGAGACTGCATAATATACGAAAAAGGAAAAACTGTATTTTTTTCTTTTGAGTTAACTTCTTTGATCTTCGTGATTATGCTACACATGTTCATGACAGTTGATTCAATCATCGCACAAGGACAACCAATGATCACCTCAAAATACATCTGATTGACGATGGGGTAGTGAAAAATGTCAACTATTACGACTAGCACCGGACAACCTGTAAGTATTGTATTAAATCAACACAAAGTCTTACTACATTTTCATGTTGCTTCTGTTCACACTTTTACCGGCACTAATATGCATTACATTCATAAATACTACTGTGCCTTCATATTACAAAATGCAATACATCGAATTGAATGGCATAATGCTATATGAGCGCAGTTCTGCTTACTACTGCCAAGAATTTTTGTCGAGCACATGGATTTTCATTGTTATGATTATGATCGCATATAAAACAAGGCATAGATGAGCTGAAAAGCTCGTGAGCATACAGCAGCATAGTATTTAGAAGAATACGCCAGAAATAGTCAATCAAGTCAATAGGCACATTACCGAACTGCATTGTGTTTGACTGCACAATGGCTTTATACACAGCTGATCATCATGATCACGACAAACGACGTATGTTCCACGAGAGTTTTTGGAGAACACAATGAAAGGAGCTTTAATTGATTCAATAGAGAGTAGAGAGGGATTATACGCCTGTTGCAAGGCTGCCTTAGATGAAACTATTTGCCTTAATCGCTCGCAGTAGACTTCATGTATCCTCTCTTAGGTACAAGTTCAGAGTATATCATTCATTATGGTTTAAACTTTTCATGCACTGGCTGGACAATGCAACGCTCCTTCCGCAAGATTTATGAATGGCGTGTGAAGTATGGAGTGCACTTTACTGTTGCGTACCATAATGTAATGCTTTCTCCATGCATATCCGACAGCCAAATACCGCTACTTTAACTTCGGCTTGACTTGACAGCAGAAGATGGTAATCAAAGGGAAAGCAAAATGCAAACAACTTTCACCATCATTTTAAGAAAAGAAAAGAAACTTTTATGCTCATTCAGTTTTTACGATGAGAAAAGGAAAAAAACGCATGCTCAACAGAAAGTTTAAGAACGAGAGAAAGCATGTGGTATGGGATGGTATGTGAGATATAGAGTGAGAGCCGAGTTTTTTCATAATAATAGCCGCGTTGGGTACACTAATTAAAGTCGTTTTGTTGCCCACAGAGAGAGAAGCCGTAGTATAGACTCTCGCTCACTCGCTCTGCTTTCCTTACTTGAGAAAAGAAGCTTGAAAGAGAAAAGTCATTTCAGGAGTATACTTCCATGAATGAATGGTTTTTATGGTGTTGCATTTTCACTACTCGACATTCCTTTTTACTAGTCTTTCACGTTCCACGTGTAGTTGAGAAATAAAAAAATGCCGGAAAATAGTTCCTCCACCGGACACTTCAACCTCAATATAAGCTCCTCAATCCAACTTTCATTGTCATTCATTCTTGTTCATGTCATCCATCTCTCCTCATCGGCTTTTCTTGAGTATGCTACATGTGCTCAACTGGGCATATATCTGTGTACCCACTTATGCATGTAAAATAATGTAATTTGATTCCCATTCAGAAAAGATATATCTATTATGTCATGTAAGCAGTATATTCACAATATAGTACTCATGTATGTTGCACTCCCAAGCTAATCTTACACTTGATCTCATACAAATACAAAATTACATGTCAACCCATGAATTTCCGTCATCGGGTGTATAGTACTCTTGCCGTACCGCATATATAAATGTCATTATCATGTAAACAAGAAGAGAAATGGGAGAAAAATGGGCATATGAATGAGAGTTCTTTTATTTTACATGTGTCACTTCTTCATTTTTTATCTCTTCAGTTAGCAATACGGAGCACATGGTATGTCAGTTCATGCAGTTTTTATAACAAAATTTTTTGTTATTATTATTTACTTGACTTGTCTAATCTTTTGCCGCGGTCTCCCATTCAAATTGGCTAAATTACTTTTTAATTTGTTTTTTTACTAGCGAACTCATGTGCTTATACTTAATATATGCTCATGTATTCCTGTTCCTCAATAAAAATAAATATTAGCATCCAACATTGTGCGAGTAATGTATTCTTCATTTCATAAACTTGTAGACAGAACGTCCTTCCTACATTAACCACAAGTTTTTTTCACTTGAGCATAACGTAACAGCTGAGGAATGAATGATACGTATTTATATATATTTATTTTTCATGTGAGCTCTCATCACCATTATCATCAATACGCTGAATGAATGCATTATTTAAGATGATTATTACCCCTATTCGTATTTGTAGCATAAAAAACCACTTTGGGCACAGTATGCATATACTGTGCAGCGGTGCGATTGCGATGCTTGCCTATTTCCTTGAAGATGATACCAATATCATTACCATCATGCTCATTTATGAAGCTAGGTCTAACTCTGTTTTGTTTTTGGCATGTTGTTGTGTATCATCATTGTGTTGCATAACAATAAGCACTGGCTCAAGTTAGAGTACAAAGTAAAGGCTCGTGTGTTAGTGTTTAACCATATCGCAATGCACTTGTTGTCAACAGCAGATAGAAAATGAGCAACCATCATCAACAAGGAAATTATGCGCATTTGAAGCTTCGTTTTGGAAATATGGCATAGTAGATAGTGATGATGTTTTTTGTTGGTGAGCCACAAGCTGTTGTATATGCTACTAAAAGATGTGCCACGAGCCAGAGAGCTTGGCATATAAAGTGTGCTGTATGTAATGGAGAGAATTTGTTTATATCAAGTCAATTTATCATGGAACGAAACGAATACATGGAACTAGGTTTTGGTGATGATAATGATAGCTCCCACGCAGTTTAGCAATGACTGATAAAAGGAAGACACCAAACAAGCTGCATTTATCTGGCCTAGTGTGAATAATGTTGTGAAAGGTAATTAAAAGCAGAAATGCAGTGAATGATCTTGATCAAAAATGCTTAAACAACGTGTTGCTCCACTACTGTGAGGGATGTATGTAAATTAACTGCAGTTGTCTGTCACAAACTGGGAATGAATGAATGTCAGTGAGTGAGCTTGTAATCGTCATTATTTTTTTATTTGATTGTCTTGTCATCAAACCCATCATCATGATCATCATCACCATCAGGGCAGACAAGAGACCAATATATTTCTTTGTTGGGATAGGTATAGGCTTGGCAAGCAGGTAGGTAGTAAAAGTGGTTAATCGTTTTTATGAGCTTCTTGTTTACTAATCCATTTTAATGTACACAAAAACGACGGAACGAAACGTGCTCCTCCACACACCACATTACTCATTCATTCATTCATATCTTGTTGTGGGAGAGGAAACCGTGTAGAGGACCACACTCAAAAGGTCACATATGTATAGTTTGGGTACAAAAAGAAATTAGAATATTTTTCTAATAAATTATTTCATCTTCCTTTCGATTGTTTGGTTTTAGAATGACTGAGTTAGACTAGACATTCCTCTAGGCGTACTCCTACAAATTGTAAACCGATAAATAATTCTGTTCAAAATTATGTAGCGCATACCTTTCTTTGGTTTCTATTTTTCATCCGCTGGAATGTATTTTCGGACACGCCACATACATATATACTATTATGATTATGGGCTCGTACATACTACCGATGAATTTTTAAGAGGACTTATCTGCATAAATTCGGTAAAACAGAATAATACTTGTGAAGGTAGAATTATCGCAGGTAGTCAGAACGTATCAATAAGAAATTGGATTTATTTTCGGTGGTGAGAAGAGCGGGCTTTGCATTTGCACACTTCCACCTCTACGTTATAATTTCCCCCTAGCACGCCCCCTCCAAAAATCACCTTTGCGTGTTAAGAAATGCATAGATGTTGTGCATGACCATAGTAGCTTAGGTACGTACATATATGCATATACTAGTTTACTAGTAGTTTAGGAAAGAAAAAAATTATAGTCAAGTAGGTATGCTAGTTGGCTTATTTTTTTCTAGATGAAAAAGGCAGAGGTTACACTTTGGTCGATGTTTTGTGGTGCTGCTGCTATAGCGTACATAAAGTACGATGCAATAGCGATATATTTACTTCGTATTCTTCGTGTACTCATGAGGTTTTACGTAATATGGTGAGCTGAGAAGAGAGAGAGAGAGGAGAATATCGTAACAACGTAATGTCTGATACACTGCCTTTTGCCTTATATGATGTTGCATTATAAATGTGCATGGATATATGAAGAATGCTGTATAAGGAAGGGCAGTATATGATGTGGAATAGAAAATGGAAAGGGAAGGTTGCCAGCAGAAGAAGAAGAGAGGTTTTTTGGATTCAGTCGATAGAGCTCTCCACACAAAGCGATACTTTTATTCTACATGGGTTATATCTATATCATATATATCATAGATGTAAAGCAAGGCATATCAATATCTGGATTTTGAGCATTAGTTTAGTTAGTTTGTTACACAGTGACCATGATGACAACAGGACGGAGGAGTATGGAAGATGCACAGTTTGTTTCTTGCAATTGTTGTTAGTATGTAGCGAACGTGCATGCCAGTGCATGTTTGCATCTATTTCTTCACTAACATAACTTTATCATTATCCTCAGTTAGAACTATCGTTTTAACCAACCACACAGCAAACAGGTAGACCTTCGTCAATGATAATCGATGTTTAGTTAGAAAGCGCTGGAAGCGTACATGCGTTGTCGTCATTTTGAACCTACTTTAAAGGAGACAAAACGAGGTCATTATATGCCTTCCTTTTGTAAAAAAGATGAACATTTAAAACCCTTTTTGTTCCGAGAGGTGAAATGAAACGGAAACATGATATCTACACTGCACCAAATCTATGACTTGTGTATTTGGTTTCCATCATTCAATATGGTATTTCCACATGTTTTCAGACGTCCTTGACTTTGGAATTAAATGCAATGGAAAAGCTTTTATTTTAAATGTGGAATAGTTAAATCACATGGATGAAATGTCAAGTGGTCCCCAAATGAAGATTTGATGTCGAATTGGCTACAGTTGTATAGTGGAATGTGTTGGATCATAAGAGTGGGAATGAGATGAATAGATAAATGATAAGTCTGTATGATAAGATGAAAACTACAGAAAAGTATGGAAAACACATACAACAACTGACAACAAGTATGATGAATTATGCATCGTTTTATAATGATTTGATCCAGGTACGGTACGGTGAGTTTGACTTTTCGTATAAAATGTTTTCCAGCAATGTATGCACATTTGATGGGACGACTAGATATGAGCCTACCTGTTAACTTATCAGTACTTTGAAAATGAACAGTTTACAATAATAATACCAATACCTGGTAGGTTGTAGAGCTATTGCTCACTCCATACTCAATATAGGAATTGATGATTAGACTTTTGCTTTGATATTGATATTTTGATGAGCAGGAGCAGATATAATATTAGACTTACAATTCTGTTTGGCCAACTCATGGATGTGGCTTGGCATATGCTATAAAACTCGATTTTGGCATATTCTATCTATACTGCGCTGCACCACTTGTTCGTTCTATCCATCTACCTATCTCAGAACATTTGCGGACTGTGTATAAGATCTATCTCATTTTAATAATGTTCTCATCCCACAGCAGCCACATTGGCTTAGCTAGATGTACTTTGGTTCGTGTTACATGAAAATATTGAGTTGATGTTGATAGGTGCTTGCAAGGTCACTCCAGAGAGAGATAGAACATCACATTCACTCGTCACTTCATTTCATCATCAACAGTCGTATTCATGGATAGTCTTTTTGTACAAGTGATGTTAACTTTTAGCATGCCATGATGATTATAATTTTGCTCTTACTCTGTGTTGTGTAAGTATTCGCTGCATGTATATTAACATTATTATATTATATTTATCCAGCATTTATTTATTGTATTTTCCTTTTAAGAAAAAGTTTTCTCCAGCCCTTAGTATAGTAGACAATTCCTCATATATTTTCCCATAATTTTTTGCACGCAATAGCAATTATTAATTTTTGCAAGTACAAGAATGAACGAAATGAGTATGTATTTTCCAAAAATCTGTGTTCCCTCTACTGGCACACACATTTAAAAGATTGTCAAAAATGACATGATAGCAACCACCAAGACAAGAAAGTCAACTGTTGCATAATCACATGTAAACATCTTTAAACCACACGACGTAAAAAAGAGAGAGCGTGGTGCATTGTGATTGTCTGGTCTGCATGCATATTTTTTATAGTCATCCATCAGATTGAGATGTACATCAGGAAACGACAGCAAGAAAAACGAAAGAACAAGAAAAAAAATGATGAGCCGGCTGTTTTGGTATTATGGACTGGAAGATGGATGGAAATAGAAAGAGTAGTATATGTAGTATGCACATGTGATGCAATATTATTACTATCATAAAAACGCAGTATGTCGAATCCAAAAAAGTGTAATGCATGAATTATATATGTATGTACTTACGTATGAACCCACACATTGAGTTGACTGAATTCATTCAATCTAGTTGACATAGCAGACACAAAAAAGAATAGCATGGATCCGATGAATGGAATGCATAACGATATGGTCCTCTGGAGAACATATTTCTTTGCAACAAAGAGAGCACACAAAACTGAGTGAAGTGTGTGGGGAAAGCAGTTTTATTCAGTTAGAGTCAACTTGCTCTCTCCGCTCTCCACCTCGGGCCTTTCTACAGACTTATGGTCACTTTCTGAGTGTGATGATGAGCCGGGTAGGATATGTATTTTTCGTGGTAAGAATTGGTTTGCTTTCTCCATGGACGAGAGAGGGTGTACATACAGCGAGACACACAAAAGCTGTATAGAGGATGAAGTGTCAGTGATGGTAGGCATAGTTGTTACTCACTTGCAAAGAGGAAAAAATTGGTAGCAGGCAAGAGAACACGTACTAAGAAAGAAACATTAAAAGGTACGGCTAATGGGAAAGAAGAGAAGAGAGCTAACTTCAAGGCAATGCTGAAAATCCTGTCGTTTCTTCCAATTCCTTGTCATTCGTATTCCAACCTTCGTGAAATTCAAACAGGAGCTAGTAGGTGAGTGAACAGAGATAGAGAAACATGGGGAAGCTTGCATCTCCGTGCACACTTTTCCTATTCCATTTCATCTAATTTTGATATTGACTCACTGCTACTGACGATGACGACATGACGAGGACCACGATGAACATGAGTCGTGTAAAGTGTAAACCGCAAACGAAAAAAAGGAAGTATGAGTTCGAAAAAATTATATAGAAGTCAGTCAGGAGCAGCGGTAACTTTGCTACCGGTACATGCTTACATGAAAATGGATTGCTTTGTATGTAATGCTACTGCTGCGGAAGAAGGGGTGAAAAGATATTTTTGTAGGTATTTAGCTCAGAGCCACCAAACATGCTTCATAATGCAGACTAGGAACTGCTACTGCTGGTTTTTGGGCTGTAATCATAAAGCATAGGACGAGGACGACTTCGACCAGCAACTTCCTCTTAAAATTTCACATCATCCAATCCACATTTTTATCCTACCATCCATTCTTCACTTGTTATGTGAATGTCCAACAAAAAACATGAAGCACACATAAAAAGCCACTCTTTGCATTTAGGTTTCAGGTTCCGTGCTTCTCTCTACTCAGTCCTTCGTTGCAGCTGGATGGATGAGTATCCCCTAGCTTCCTCCTCCATACACAAAGTTTTATATGCCCATCTAATAATTTTCCCGTTTTGCTCTCTTCTCTCCCTTCATGACGACAGGACGGGTTGATGGTGATGATCATGATGATTCTCATACCAAAGTATGAGTCGGTAAAGCGAAAGACGAAAACAGAGAGAGAGAGAGAAGCTTTTTCAAATGATGTCAGCTTCCAAAATGTACCATTTCTCTTTTGCTTCTTCCCTTATTCCTTGTGTGTGATTGTGACTGAGGAAAATTCCCTTATTATTCCTTTATGCAACTTGGTAGGTTGTAGATGACGAGTTTTATTTAGGTAGAAGCATTATGTGTTATCTCTTCTCCTCTCCTCCCGTTTTTTAATATTGCCTTTGGTCTCAGAGAGTGGAAGAGAGGAGAGTGAGTCGAAAGAAGATGAAAAAGAGGATATTGCATCCTGCTTCCAAAATGTGGATGTGGAGTCGTGTGTCTTCTTGTCTGTAGAGGTTTTCATAATACCCTGATGCTCTCCGATGTGCTCCTCTCCTCTTGCTGATATTAAGGGTAAAGTTGAAAAGAGAAAAGGATGTAAGAGAGAGAGAGACGAAGCGAAGGGCTTTACTTTTTCACGTTGATGATATGGCATGGCATGGAATCAAGCCTTATGGAAAAAGTAGGAAAACGAGACAAGGCATCGCATCATCAACAACACACACAGGCTCACTACACCATCCATGGATTTTTTCCTTGCAAGTGTTCCATTTGAAAGTACATAGAAATGGGAGGAAGAAGGGAAAAGGGAATAAAAACGAGATAGCACACAAGCTGCTATAGCATTCTCCTTTACCTACATATACGTATATAACAACGAAACTTTTTTCTCTCTGCGACATGATGGCAGGGATCTTGCTAGGCACAGACATAGGCACAGTGGCAATGTTCTAATGGAAATATTGAGCCAGAAAAAGAAAGAATGGAAAAAGAGAGAAAAGGAGAGTAAAGTAATATGGAACCAGGAGCACACAAGAATCGTAATATAAAATAATACGAGTGAGTTTTGGAAGTAGAAGAGAATTTATATATGGAAAAGGAAAGAGAGCGAGAGAGAGAGAGAAGGGGAAAAGAGAGAGACGAAAGAGAATCAAAAAAGCTGTTCTCTCTGGAATATAATAATACAAAATGTATATATGTACCTATTATGGAGAATGAAATGGAACTTTGGAAAACATATATCTCCCTCTCTTCTATAATGATAATGCTTTACGTGCAGGGAGAAGCGAAGTAAAGGCAAGTGAGCCAAAACTACGATTATAATGATACATATACATTCACACTCATATATATTATCATCAGGTTATGTATCTATATATGCCCACGTTTTTTCTGTATAACTATAAGCATCTCTCTTCTAATATCATCAACATCAGCTTTTAAGCCTTATAGTGGAATGGATGAGTTGTGCTCTTATCTAATGTGCACACGTTTGCTCTCGTAGATTCTTATATGAGCTTTAGATATGTACATTCATCATATAATATGTATATAGTTTTCAACTATAACCGTACCATCAACCATTCGAACATCGCCATCATCTTCAACAACATGAGCCATCCTTGAGCGTAAAAAAGTAAAGTCTATAGAAAGGAGAGTAGAGTTGGGGCAAATGCAAAAGCAACAACAGGCATATAAACTTCATATCGAATCATATATACATATATTGCTTCATACAGATATTTTCCCAAACATATAGAGAGAATGGGGTATGTGATGTGGTAAGTCGTCCCACGCTAACTTCTACTGAGGCATGGAGGAATAGGCAAAGCACTCAGAATATTACTCTACCTACTCACAGAAACGCATAAAAGCAGAAGGGCTTATAAAATATGTGCCTTTCGTATCAGGATATTATCAGAGTGAAGTATAGTTATAGAGTGAGTTCTTAATGATATAAGAATGTATGTAGCAAAGGCTTATAAGCACATATACTTTACATGAATGCATTCCTATCCGACCAATCAACCGACCGACCGAGACCCAACAACAGTACTTTTTCCTTGATGTTCATCTAAAACTATAATGTATATAAAAGTAAAAGATTCTCTTGGTATATATGAACATATACATACATCCATTTAACTAAATACTTGTGAGATACGTAGAATAGAATACATGCATGCATTCATATAAAAAGTTTTTTTGAGACTTTTATGTAAGCATGAGTTATATGGTTTTACGAGTAGATGGTATATCTATACTGATGTGAGGCATCTATTAAAAGGAGGCTATTGACGTCATGGAAGGACAAAAAAGAACCTTCCCTTCGTTTCTCTCTAATAAAATATATGTTATATGTATATACTATATGGAACTTTAGCTACTATAGTAGTATATGTGTAGTAAAATGCTTCTGCTCCATCTTACTACGACGTTTCAGTCTGTAATGATATTGCTTTTGCCCTCCTATATTTTATACCATACGATAGCAAAGCTGCATTTACTTAGTTAATGGTATGGCTGGCTGGCACTAGTGTCGACGACGACGAGAGCAAAGTAGAAAAGAGGAAAGTTTTTCTGAACCTCTCATTTTATGTATATATGTTTATCTATCCACTGTTTCATTATATCTATAACGTGTAATGTGGTATATAAGGTTTTATTATTTTCTTTCTACTTTAATGCCAACCATGTACGTATATTACATACTCTTGCTCGACAACATGCATTATGCCTGTCAAAAAGGACTTGGAATTTTGTTGCCTTTACATCGCATGCTGCTCCTGTTGTATGCTGAGGCTAGGGAATGAAACGCTTTGAGCTGCTCTTCTCAAGCGAAATGCTCTATACACTGACTGAGAGTAAAGGATGATATTACGCTGGCAGCGTTATAGTTATAGTGTAGCCATATATGTTGATCGTTATATAAAACGTGAATACAATATGAGTATTATTTTCCTCTTTCGCATTTTGTAAAATTCACCTCTCGTCTCCTCTACCAGTATTGTACTGTGGGATCCTTTATGAGCGTCCTATAGTTAAACTTGCATCGGTCGGAGTAACAGCAAAGAATTTTTTTGAGCTCCTCTTATCGGGCCGAGCGTCACCGAATGCGTAAGCCAGAAAAGAAATGTTTACTATAATATCGAATCGACATAAAAAATACTACGAACTATACTCAACGAAACGATATATGAATGTAGAGAGAAAATATTGTTTGGATGAAGAAAAGAGTAAAGGAAAAGACTCGTTCTTTTTTATATACTGTCTAATTTTAAAGAAGGACCTGATTCTGATTCCGTTGTTTCTTGTGAAGCTGAGCTCTCTCGCATTTCGTCTGTTGAATCAGTATCAGTTTGGTTGGCGCCTGATTGGCGGCTGGCACGAAGTGGATGCAATTGCCGCCACAGAAGTTGCTTTGCACTCGTATCGCAAAAATTTCGATTAGATATGAGTGGCCGGTTGGTGGCGACACTTGTCATTTCATTTTGCAGTACGATTTCCTTTAGGCTCGACAAACCACCCATCCCTTAGTTTCTCATAATGCCCCAGACACTCCGCAGTTCCTGGAACTGGAGAAAATGTACCTATGCGACAGTATAGTCTTATACCGTTGTGTACCGCGTCGCTGGCTTATAGTCGAAAAGTAATATTGGTGGTAGCGATATGTGGTGTGCGGGTAAATGAGAAGGGTAAACGTAAGTGGCAGTGGACCCGTTTCCGTAACACCCTTTTCCTCGTTCCCTTCCTAAGGATACTCTATTTTTTCTTTAACTTTCCTCACTAAGCATACATATCACATCATATAATGCCATGCGGTGTATGCATGTTCCTTGACTTTCCACCGAAAAGAGTCCCACGTTCCATACCAAAATCCTTTCCACTTTTCCATTGGCATTGTAACTACTGAATCTTCTACTAATACCACTGCACTGCTGCCGTCATTAGAGCATAGCATGATGATTCAAACACAACATAAGCAAGGCAAAGCCAAAACAGACCTGTGTGCTATAGAGAGGAGAGTCATAGAGTATTTCTCATTTTCTTGTGCAATCTTATGTATGTAGAGATTTTCCTTCATTCCCTGTCTTGATGGTTTCCTTTCGTGAGAATAAACCTCATGTGAAGTAGTCGTCATCCTACAAGCAACTTTAGCATTGCATCAGCATCAGAGTAGCAGTCGGGGTATTGAAACCTTCGTGTGCTAATGTTATATTATGTTGTTTGTTGGTGAGAAGGGAAGGAATATGAAACGAAGAGAAGAAAGTGAGTACTACTGCTTCGCTGTATGTATCCTAAAACTCACGAGAGTCTCGTGTAGTGGAGTTGTTGGTGCAGAGCACGGCAGTGGAAATTCCTTCTTCAATTTTCATGTTCTTTTTCCCCCTTTATTTTCTTGCCTCAGCTCGAACTTACGTATAATATTACAGCTTTTTGAGTCATGTTTGCTTGCTTCATGCAGCCCCTCACTCACTTCTTCTTGCCTGACAGCAGAAAAGGGGAAACTATTTCCATTTCGTCTTAGACTACTGGTTGTAGCAGTATAAAGGGAAAAAGTAATGTTGGTTTGGATGGAATGGAATTGCTGTTATATACGACGATGCGATATGAGAGAGAAGGATGACGACGATGATGTTGCTTTTGCTTTAGTTGAGAATAGTATGGTAGTGGTGCAAAGCAAAAGCAATTCAACTTTTGGAGTCTTTTTTGGTATTACCAAAAGAGACGTACGATACGATGTGATGTTGGCTTGGCTCGCTCTTCTATGTAAAACTCTCAGGGTCGGTTGCTTTAGTTCGTCTCTCCCACTATTCCATTGCTATTCTTCCACTGCTGTTGATGCTGGTGCTGCCTCTTGGAATGGAATTACTTGGCTATGTGATATGATGTCGATGTTGTGCGAGCTAGCATCGACTTCAACATCAACCCAACTCCGTAATTTTTTTATCCTGTTTTTTTTTCTTCATGTTCCTACTTACTTGCATATCATGCATGCATGCAACCGATGGAAGCCAAAGTCTCTCTCTCTCTCTCTTTGATAATAATAACAGTCAAGTCAGTCAGGCAAGCAAAAAGAAGTAGAAGGTAGCTTCGACTTTACTACTTCACTTTTTCTTATGATATAGCCAAGCCACGTTTTATTTTATTTCATGACACGATGATGACTATGACTCCTCCAAACCAAGCCAACAACAAAGCGCATGAAAAACGAGAGAGAAAAAACTTTTTCCTTTCTTTCAAATCGAGCTAGACATTATGTACCTTTTGCCTTCATTTTCAGGATTTAAGATGACCTGATCCTGTAGAAAGAAAGATACGAATAGGAATATTTTTCTTAAACATAACAATCTCTGCAAAACTCATAATCATAATAAATATTTTGTACCATCAGTATGAAAAATGAAGTAAGCAAGGGGTGGCAATCACAATTTCTCGCATAGTTTTCATACCCATGAATTTTCATGGAATCAGGTATAAAATTGAGGTACTACATACTTGCGAAATGTTGTCATATAAAGGGAAAAGTAAAAGGATAAGAACATTTTAGTTGCCGAGAAAGCATCGTCATCATCATCATCATCACACACAGTGCGACTTGTTCATAGTATTCCCTTGTTATGATCGAGCACATGTCAATTATCAGCAATTAGCCACCACCAAAGCCAAGTCATAAATTATACGGAACACACTCATAACTCATTATTTGAGAACATTACTCGCTTATACTATAGAAACACAGGTGATTGAGCACATGGTGAGCTTAAAAAGGAGGGAACAAAAACTTCACACTATGTATATTCACTATTATATTACTCAGATAGCCTAGCTATAGCCCGTCTACAGCAGTCTACGTTTTCATTTCATTTCATGAGGCAATAAAAAGGGAAGAAAAACACTTGATTTTGATATGAAGCTCAAAAGGAAAACACAAAAGCAGCTGATGGATGGAATACAGAAAAAAACGTTAAATGCTTTCAGATGTAATAATAATAATGACTTCGTGTAATATACCTTACTACTACTACGATATTACTATACAAAGAGGAGCAGGCGTTGTTGCATTCATTCATTCACGATCAAGAGGACGACGATGATCCCACGACAGGAGTGTATATTTTTGGGGTGTAATGACTTACTATAGGGCATTTATGCAGTTGGATTGGAAGGTTTTGCTGTTTGCCTTTTCCTTCGCCTGATTGTCTGGTGCAGTCATTCATTTGCGTTTAATTGACAAAAATCTCATATCCTGTTTCTTTCACGAAAGTGGTTGGGGCAACTTGAGATCCAATTGAGTGCATTTTCCTATGCATAATGTTATAAATACATGCTTTTAATAATTGTTGCTTCGAACGTGAAATTTAGGGTTTCAAATGGATTACTAATCTCTTCTAGTTTTATGAGTATTCTGGTCATAATATTTACTCTAGTGATTTTTTGGAAAATCTTTTCATGATTTTTCTTTTGGTGGGATGATATCATTTTCTATACCATTGGAATTCCCGTTTCGACTCAACATGTCACATAAATAAGAGCTGAGTAAAAGGCAACTCGTTTTGAGATTTTCTGCTCTCAAGACTAGGCGGGCATAAGATCTTGAAGACGTTTACGCTCATGTACCTATTGAAATTAGAACAGAGCAGTCCATGCAGACCAGGTATAAAAAGTGTTCAGTTCAGAACCTAAAAAGTTCTGTTCCGTTTCAGATGTGTGTGTGTGAGGTTGTTAAGACGAAGTTCATTATACCCACCTGGTCCCACCCGCGGTACTTCTTATTGCCACATCATACCAACCACTCACTCAAGACAAGACAAGCAAGAGAAGGAGAGAAAATATAGGAATGTTGTCATGTTTCATGTTGATCATGATGATGATGATGACTTGAATTTGCTTTGCTGTGTTCTTTGGTCGTATGTACGGTGTGGTGATTAAGTTTGTTTCGTTGGTTGTAGACGGATGGACATTAAGGATTTTCTAGAAGAGAACGTAGTGTATGAAGATGAGGGGTGGAAAGAGATTTCAAAATGTGCCAAGCACTATGTAGACATTCATGTTCAGCTGCACTCGTACTCAATGTTTTGTTACGTTGAGTCCGATTGTGAGTCAGTCAAGTTTTTCTTCCTTGAAGATTATTATTACTATATCAGCCAGCAAGATCAACAGCATCAAAAGACGGAAAAAGACATTATATACTCTATATGTACCATCGTGCTCGTCAACCAGCATCAGTAGTCATCAATTGAGAACGGATGATGATGATGATGATGATGAACATGTAGCGGATATGTGCATGCAACTTTTGTATTCAACAAATTTACCTTTAAGAATATCATTTGGTTGCATTGAGTATACAATGCATTGCATTACTTATTACAGCGAATCTCTTAAGACGAACTAAACTTACTTATACTCTCGAACATTGTACATTGCTACCCATGCACATATTTCGTATTGAGAAACAAGGAGGTATCATCATAATCAACTACATGACGATAATAATGCTGCTTTTGGTGTTGATATAAGGCACAATAGTCTTTGAAGACGATATACGTGTCTTCCAGACTTGGGTTGCACTTTGGAATACGAACTTGCATTTTTGCTTCTCTCTATAAGAGTCAACAAGAAAAAATCACGCAATGAAACATGTACAATACTACGTAACGTTTCTTTAACTTCTTCAAGGCGCATACATAGTAAAGTGTGTTGCTTTTGCATTTAGATATAGGTACATTTTTTAAAAGAAGGCCAATACAGAGAGATCTGCAACCTACATATATTGTGGATGCATCCATAAGGGAATAAAAAAAATAATATTATCGTGAGATGAGAGAGCGAGCTCTCTTCCATTTATATCGTTACACTATGAAGCTCATTCTATTTCTTATAGTAGAATACAAAAACAGGAGAAGACATGAACGTAGAACAAGGTAAAGCAAAAGTATGCAAGTATACACACAGCATATGTGCTCATGCACTCGCCTTCCTTTGCTAGATTATAAAATATGGGTTATAATAGTTGAAACTTGTTTCTTAAGAAGGAACATAATATAGTCAGAAGAGTGTGCACGATGATGATGATGATTTTCAAGCTTCATGAAGCACTTTATTTTATGCTTACCGTTTGCTTGGTATTCGAAAACATTTTACCTTACATTGGTTTCTAGTACACCTGCTTATCAGCAGCAGCTCGAAAAAGGTTTGCGTTTGATGCTCATGTGATGATTTTTGTTCGTACCTGTCCTGTCTTCTTGGTCCAAAGAGAGAGAGAGAGGTATGGTAAAGTAAGTAGGCACATTACGTATCCTCCTACCTAAACCATTTTCTTTATGTTATTGTTGAGGATGGTGATGATGATGATGATGAGAGTAAGAAAATAATGATGTGAATCCTAGTCCTGTTGTTTGTTGCTCCTCATTATCGTCGTCATCAGCAGCAACAGGAGGATAATGTAGAGACTTGCAGAGCGCTTATATACTATTTTGTTCTGTACTGTCTGAACTCGTGGAATAATGTTCATCACTCCCATTTGGATCCTTGACTTAAGATTACTAAATTAGATGCTGGGAATTTATAAATTAAATTTTCTTTCCCAAAAAATTATTGTCAAATAAATGAATGTACTGTCCACCTACGACATTTAGATACTAAACTTTTTTGCCTTCCGGATCAAAATAAATTTTTAATTAAATCTCGAAAAAAAAAATCTTTGGTTCTTTGGACCAGAATACTTTAAATATCGTAAAACTTTCAGGATTTTGAACACGGGATAAATGAATAAGTGTATGCATATATGCGATGCTATAGGTTGGCCGGTCGGTCGTGTTTAAGAATGATCATGAAGAAGTAAACGCCTTGGGCAGTGCACTGCAACTTTTTTCTTTCTGAGTGAGTTTAGTTATCAGCAAAAATATGCAATAAGAATGGCATAGCATTGGATCTAAGGAGCATTGCTTAGCTGACCAGTTGCTTTGTAGAACCAAAGATGAAAGAGTAGTAGACTAGAGTTGACTAGACTAGACCACCTTCTTTGTTAAGAAAATTCAAGAAAATTCATTTTCTTATGGAAAATAGTAGAGCCGCGGTGGTAGTAGTAGCTTAATACACACACTGAGCAAGGAAAAGTCAAATACTGTGAATGTAAATAATAGTCATCATCACATCATCTCTGTTACAAGAGAGAACTCGCTCATAGGCCATGGCCGTATGCTACTCTGAAAGAAAAGGATATGACCCCTGGCAAAATTCCTTGTACGGATACAATACCATGATGTTGATGATCCTGATCGTGATCAAGATATGTAGCAAAGTTGCTGCTGAAGAAATTAAATAAAGTATTTTTATTTTAGGAGAAAATACATATAACCAGATAAAAGAAACAGGTACAGGGTTGGGAATTTGGAAAAAGAAGCGGTCAAACATGAATAAAATCTCAAACGTTTATAGTTTTATACCGGCAAAGTTTACATGGTCTGTCTTCCTAACTCATTAGATTGTCGATGTTTGATTTGGATTTTGGCGAGAAAATTAAGAAATAATAGAAGATCAAAAAACAGGAACTATTTGTAAATCGTGTTATTTTTGTCCAGTAACATACCAAAGTGCGGTTTGGTAGCGATGGGAAAGTACATTATCTATGTAGGAAATCTTATCCCGTGTTTTATTACTGTCTTTCACGACAACGACGACGATCTCTTATGACCCTGTTTTATGCTTGAAAGTATGGTTTTGGTAGTCCCATATGAAAAAAAGTGGGATGATGATGCTGATTCATGCACCATTTTCCCTCCTTAGTTTCCTTATTCCATGTCATCACTCTCCTTTCTCCTGCATGCTTCATCGTTTTTCCTCCTTCCTATTTCCAATTCTAACATTTTTCCCTGATCCAATCCAATCCATTGCTTTTTGATCTCTTTTCTCCGATCCGACTCTTCACTTGTTGCACTATTTTCCAACAAGACATTGGAATCTGTCAACAAGAGGAGAAAAAAAAAAGAAATAGCATAGCGGCGGGTGATCACTAGAAAATGGAACGGATACACGAAACGACCATCCATCCATCCTTTTTCTGCCTCTCTCTTTTCTTTCAAGGGAAAAACAGTACAACTACATTGCAGTAATGTTCATTCATATGATTGTCATCATCATCGCGATCATCATATGGCTGAATGGGCAATTGAAAAAAAGGAATCGAATCAGCTGGGAAGAGGAAACAATGGAAAACATGTGACTTGACTTGGAATGACTTCGGGTTTTTTCTTTGCTGAAATATGTTACATCATGTGCGTATGCATATATATAAATATATATGTTCATATACATAATGTACACAATCAAGTATTATGGATTGCATCTCACGACATTCCGTCGAAGACATATTGCAATATATATGCATGTGCATAATGCAGCTATTCTAGCATTATGATGAATGGTTCAAGATAAATCAAAGTGATTTACGTTATGTGCATTTTTTGTTTTCAAAATCATACAAAAATTGCATATTGCAAGGCTCTCACCTCGCCAATCCTTCAGCACATAAGTTTGCATTGGACTCCATCGCCATCCCCTCCTCCAAAAAAAGAATCTTGTAAAAGATTCTATCTATTGCAGAATTTCATGAGGATGACGACGACGAGATGACGCATTCAAGGAATGCTGAAGCCAACATTGCTGCTTTGCCTTTGCTACCACCAGACTATAAAAGTACCTCAAAATTTAGCAAAGCTGAAAGCGAATTATTATTATGTAGCCAGCATCTGTAGTTAGTGAATTTTGTCAAAGAGAGGGGCACATATTTAGCCTTGAACGCTGATATTTGTTTGGCACTTTAAGTGTACGGTTGTAGTAAAGTACATAACATAACGAAAAAAACATTTTTACGTTCATTTTTGGCTTCCATTTGTTTGTAAGGTTGTTTCGAAATCCTCCACTTTGGTTATCGCATCCCTCTCCTCCTGACATATCGAAAGAGAGACAGTAAAGAGCTTTAGCTCAGCGAACATTATTTTTTTTCTCTCTCTCTCTTGTAAAAGTCTTTATAGGCCAGATGTACAAAACTGAAACGAAGGGCTTCGTTTCTTTCGACGTAAAGGTTTCATTTTTCTCATTGTTGCATGATGCTCTGCTGCTCATGCTGCATCCGTTCAAAAATCCAAAAAAGGTTTGTGTGATGTTGGATGATGTGAGCTCTTTGAATTGAAAGAGCTTAGAGGAAAAGGGAGACGGGGAAAAAGGTTCAGTAGAGTATTCATTGGAAAAAAGGTCCAGAGAGCTTTATGTGCACATCCAAAACCAACCAACCCAAATAATATATTCATAATAATGATGATTGTTGTGTGCTGTGCTTATGCCGCTGGCTTTTGGGTATGTGGTATGGCGTTGCATGGTCCTCATCTTGCCATGGGGTAGATTTTATAGGGTAGGTTTTCCCTATCGAGCAAAGCAGTGGTGGTAAGTATCGGTAGTACCCTTACAAGACAAAAGTATTTTTTTCCCTTGTTCCTCTTTTCCCAAATTCTTACCCTTCTTACAACTGCTCATCCGTCCGTCCGTCCTTTTTCAACTGAAAACCTTTTTGGGTCTCCAGTTTGGTTGTCAGATATATTTGGGTTCATGGGAAAAGTATGAAGATTGAGGATCACATTGATGATGTGGATAATTCTCTTCATTCTAAAATGTACATATATTTTTTTTGCCTCGTCTCTCTCTCTCTCAGATTGCCGCTTTATTTCAGATGAGATATGAGCCTACATATTTTTCCCTCACTTTTGAAGGTGGCCTACGTCCGCGTTGATCGGGTCTACCGACCCTCGTTCCTTTCGTGGCTGGTTTGTTGGGATACCATTGGTTTTCAAGTTTGATGTGCAACTGGTCAAAATAGTATCGTCATCATCATTTCATTTTATATATATGTTGGAAATATCTATGCAGTTCATAGAAGCATTCATTATATTATAGGGGCTCAGCGTCATAAGCATCATCATTTCTCACTGAAAAGACGAGACATCGACCCTTTTTCCCCCTGAACAATCCAACAACTGACAAGGCAAAAATTATTCTGCTTTTCCATTTCTATTCAAACTTCCGACTTTCAACTATGAGGTCGTCTACAATCCAGATAAGAGATTTAGCTTAGAAAAATGAATATTATTTCTGAGAATGAGGGCATTGTACAACAACAGCAATTCAAAAAGCTTTCCTTCCTAAGTCCCTTTTCTTCTCTGGTAAAATGTGCCTCATTATTTGGGGTATCATGAGATACAGACCCTTAAATGCCAATGTCCTCTTACACACTTTTTCTTTCTGCTGATTAATTCAGAGAAAAGTGTAGTAATTATTTCTTTCATTTACCCATTTACCTTCTTTTCTTCCTTTCTCGTGTATTATGCACAGACAAGTTTAGTAAGATATGCATGATACCTATGACGAAATCAATCACGCATTATTATTTAATGACTCTCATTCACTCCACACGACACTGCACGCTCTACTCTGTCATCGAAAACGAAACCAGTAAAGTAGCACATGACAAGTATGCTACCTACTTGCACTGCTCCACTACTCCTCCTGCTTTCACCAATATCAATATCATTGATTTTATTCTAACTCAATACTCTTCACGTATTCGGATAGGGAAAATAAGGGTTTGGAAACTACGAAGTTTTAGGTAGATAAGTGTAGTGTGGCTTAAAGTAAGCACGTCGGATAGAGGAGTAATGCCCTTTTGGAGTATGCAAATAATATGCAAATCTTGAGTCTACTGCATCGCATGTTCTGTTTTTCTAATCGTCCTCGATCGTGGTATGGTGGAGGAGGTGAGATCGAGAGTACTTGACTAATTATTATGCATGCATGTTAATACCGAAGGTGAACTGGGTTATTAAGGAATTTCGAGAAAAAAACAGTGTTGACAGAAAAACATACTGTTTTGTTATTGCAGTGCAGTAGTCACCTGTAGTCATCCTTGGGTTTTTTGGTGAGATGCGAGATGTGTTTGGTTTGGTTTTGGTGTAGTTAAGCTATTAAAGGATAAATATAATGTAATCCATCATGATCATCACGTACACTCGTACAAGACCACAGACGACGAAAGTCGTGCCGGCTCATCATCATTTTCATACTTTATATGCAGATCTGTATGTACCCATCACACTCTCTTTCTGGATATTTATCCTATCCCAATAAAAATGAACATGTGCAATCCATATTCCATATTCTGATTGTTATCTGTCTCCCATCATCAGCTGTCGTTTCTGTATATGCATAAGCCAAGTGAAGAAGCAGTTAAGTGTCATCATTGACTCTTTTTTTCACTAAAAAGTGGCTTATCCTGCTATCGTTTTCCGTTTTGATTTCCATTTTTGACAGGTTCAGGAAACATGTAGGCAACAACTAGTTTTTTTCTTAAACACACTGTAACACAGCTTATCATCAGGTCAATCGCTGCGCTGGCAAACCTTTGACCTCTTTTAGTCACGTATTGGTGGTATGTTGTGAAATTCGAATGTGCATAAACATGAAAATTATTTGAGGTACTCGACTCCAGGAAATGCCGGTTGCTGACTGTCTCATTGCAGTGTATCAGCAAAAAATTATGTGGATGATTTTCCACGAAAAAAGATCGTGCGGGTAGACAGTCCTAAACCTAATGCATTCATTAACATTACATTATTATGTGTGTGCATTGCCGTATATGCTTTAGATTTGTTTGGGAGGGTTGAAATCATATATTTTTTCAATGTTTGCGTCTGATACCAACTCTCGTCAGTCAGCAAAAAATCTAATGTTGAATGCGAATAGCAACAGCCGCAGCACCCAACTTTCTAAAAAAGGCATAAGTTACGAAGTTAGTACTACTACTGCGGCAGCTTTACAGCAGTGTAAATAGCAATAGCAATATTACAGTTGTTGTTTGTTTCAAATGCGAAGAGAAGAGCGAGTAAAAAGGTTGAGAGATTGGAAAAGGGCAAAGTACGCAAAAGAGAGATGCTGAGACGGCTGTATTGCAACTCTGGTATATAACGTTTTGCAGAAAAATAGATGGTAGTGATGTTGGATGATGATGATGATGACGGTCAAAAGACGAGTCGTGAATCGGATTTGGATGTAGTGAGTATGGGTACATATGCATGCTTGATTATGCTATGCTCCTGTTGATTCCTTCGTGCTCTCCATTTATGATATTCGTACCTGATAAGACCTCTTCTCACCCCTAGTGTTTATGTAGCTAGAGTCATGTCATGATCGTAATCAAACTAGTTTTTAAAAACTTAATATCCAGGACCAGACTGATTGTCAGACGAGTTGCTCAACTCAAGTTGTGCAAAAATTGTGTACAATTTTGACAATCAATAACCTCGACAGTTGCCACCCACAAACTATTTAAATTTTTATATGATCCGTACTCCTGACTTGACGGGTATTCTTTACATATTATTATGGAAGCCTGGAGTTGGTGTGAGATTGTTTTCAGAAATATCGGTTCGTTTCTCCTCCGAATATTCTGATCTGTCTGCGGTTATCCACCATTCATCATCCTGATGAGCACCAAACCAACATCAGTATTCAGCAGCATCTCATATTCTTCTCCCGCTTCATTTTCATATATTATTCCTTCGAAATGTAGCTTTAAATGAGCAGCAGTAGTACACCCAGACAGACTTACAAAGCAAAAGCAAGGCAGCATTCACATGTCATACTATTTCATATTTTATTTCCCTGTTGAATATCACCATCACTGATGACTATTCACTATTGTATCAAAAAAGTATATCCTTTCAGCTATGACTCCTTTTGGTGTGGCAATACCCACACAGTATAATGCAACATGATGTGATGTGATGGCAAAAATATTCAGTATTGTGAAGCAGTTTTTTGCAAGCTAGAAGGATATAACATCACATCACTATTTTCTTCATAATGTGTGAATAATGTTGGAGTTATGTACAAGTACTACCACTGCAACCACAGGGATATGTATGTGCAATACATCTCTCTCTCTCTCTCTCTCTCTCTTCTATGCGAAAATAATACTCTTTTGCCTTCACTACAAGAGCGAAGAGTAATGAACGCAAGAAGCCCTGTGTCTATGCATTATCTCGCTACATGTGCTGACTTGCTCTTGGTTGCTGGTTGGTGATGGTATACACTTTTCTGTTCATATTCACATTTGCATTCCATTTTCATCATCATCATCATCATCGTGTTTATTCAATAATATTCATTCCCACTATTTTTCATACCAAGCTAGAACCAACCAACCTTCAGTCAAGTATACAGAAGAGAACTTTTGCTGCTGTTGATCTTCTCTTCTGTATATAACATTATGGCAATATGATTTTTGCTGTCGTGCTTTATGGCACTTTGCAAATCTTATCCCTTTTCTCTTTATAAAAAAGTTCACAGAAGAAATTATTGCTGTAACATAACGTTTGTAGGCAGCCATATGCTCGAGTAAATAAAAGTGTACACCTTTACAATAACTTTTTAAAACCGTTCTCACAGTTGTTTGATGTGTGTGCAGCTCATCGCATTGAACAGAAGAAAAAAATCTTAATGCACTTTACTAGAATGAAAGCGCGCTGATCGTGAGTATACGTAGTTCTCTGCTCATTTAATATTATTATGATTTAAAAGGCTTTGCATTGCAAAAACACGTCAGAATAAGAATGAAGGCATTTGTGTGAGAGAGAAAACCTTTATGCATTTAATTCGCTGTGCAATGCATTCCCCCAAGAAGCTGATGACGAAGAGACAAGACATCACTTCAACATCAGCATCTCATGCATAAGGCTATATTTTCCAATTGAATCCAATGCGACCTCATAACCCACTTGAGTATGAAACGATGAACATATATATACACTTTTTCAGTAGTGGCTACATCGACCAAAAATACCAAACCAAACCAAGGTAGTATAAGTATTCCCTTACACAACAAACGCATAAATATAATGAAAAGCTGAATGTTGAAAGTGGATAAAAATTCACATGCATACCTACATTTACACACACACGCCGTAGTTCAGACATTTTGCAAGCCTAAGAACCAATTTATGTACGTGCTTGCTCACATACAGCCTGAACATTATTGAAAGAGTTACGGTGGTAAGTAGTCCTTGTAAATTCATTATATTAGTGGTGTAGCTATAGCATACGTGTGTGTAGGCATCAGACACCAAAACAGCAATGCAACATCAACATCAGAATTTGTGCGCAAAAAGAATGATAAATGCACTATATGAGCGAAACAAGCAAAGCAGATTAGTTTGTAAATCACTACAGTTAAAAAAGCGATGTATGCAGACTAGCTATAATACAATTGGCAAAGACTCAACCTTCAGCTAAGGCAGAGCATAATGTTGCATACATTTTTATGGATACGAATGAATGTTGATGGTACAAATACGATGGATTATACTTATGCAGAGACCTGTCAATAATCTCCGACGAAGAATCACTTGCATTGCAATGAGTTGCATACAAAGTTGGTTTGCTTTTTTGGTATACTGTCTACTACTACCAGTATATTTTTGTCGGTAATGTTATTGTCTTAATGAATGAATGAGCACATTACCTAAATGAGAGGCAAAAAAAGAATCACATTTTTTTTGCTTCACGTGGAGTTGAAAAAAAAAACGTTATTACGATGCGTTGCGAGCACATGGCCATGGCACTGATCAGATCAGATTCCTTTTGTCTTGATTGAGAGAATGGGGAAAGAGCGGAAATGGTTTCTTGAGACGAAACGAAAGGCATGAATGGGATGGGGAGAGAGGAGACGAAGGATAATGAATAGAAGACAAGATGAAGTTAATGTGAAGCAAGGGAAAAAGACAAGAAAAAGGGGGAAAGCAAAGTCTTGTCTTGTGATGTTTTCTTCATATAAGAGAAGTGCTGGCAGTGGTTGGTTGTGTACTAAAGCTTTGTCCATGTCAGTTAATCGTTTGTCGGCAATCAGCACCATCATCTGTTACGTTGACACCTAGTGGTACAGTCAGTATAAAGCATATATCTGTTACGTAGCTGTAGGTATGAGGTAGAGCGGTTAGTCTTGTTCATGAAGAGAAATGGGAATTGATTGTGCAATATTACTTTTGGAAGAAATGCACACACACATTACGTTACACACAGAGATTTGCACTTTGTCATGTAATGCATGGATGAAGAAAATGAATGAGGAAAAAAGAGAGGGGATGGATATATGGAGTAAAGTGAATTATACATGTAGGTAAAATACGACATGACTAATTAGACTGTTGTGCGATGGTAATGGAACAAATTGTTTACAGTAGCAAGTTAGAATAGATGTAAATACCTAGCCTAAAAAGGAAGCAACATGAGAATGTGATGTTAATGTAATGTCTTTTGGGAAATGTAAATCAAGTTACTTATGTAAATTTTTGCTTTGAATTTTGTTAACAGGAATTAGCCAAGCCTGAAACAATGGGAGTTGCGTCCCTTGCCACCAAGAGACACTTGGAGTCCCCAATAGACGGGGATGAAGTCGTCTCAGCGAAAATCGCGAAATTGAACGCGAACAATAATAACAATAATGTCTTGGTGGAAACTCCAATAATGCTGTCATCCCTTGAAAATGGAGAAAGCCAAATAGTACAAGACTCTAATACAAATCACCATCATCATCACCACCATTATCACAATAATACGAATGAGAACAGTTCCGAATTAGTAACAACATCCATTCTCGCCAGAACTCTGCTCACGAGCTCAACGTCCACTGCGCAGTACTCATCCGACCCATTGGAGTCGTTGAAGTCATCCCTAGAAGCACTTCCAGCCCCCGCAATACTTGACACTCCGGCGTCCTCCCCATCATATTTGAGTAATTTGAGTGGCATCGGTAGCAACAAGTCGACAATCGGCCAAGGTGGGGATTTAGTTGGCTTTGGAAGTTTGCTGGGACCTGAGCGTCCACTTGCCACTGCGGTGACTGTGCTATCTCCCATTGATGAGGATCCCATTGAGTGGAATAATCCTGCAAAAGCAACCCCTGTGGTAAATTTGGATCAACATCATCCTCATCACAACCATCATTCTAGTACTCATCATGGCATGAATCCTTCCATTTCTTCCCTGACGAGTTTGGTGGATCATCAGTTACAGCAACAGCTTAGCACGACTCATGAAGTTATTACGGAGGATGAGAATGGAAAGAGCTACTTTAATTTAGGCACACCTGACTCCACAATATTGGCGAGGAGGAGTTCTAGTGATGCTGGGAGCTGGGGTGGTGGCAGCAATGGCAGCTGTGGAGGTGGTAGCAACAACGGAAATGATTTTGATGACGCCATTAGTTCCTCATCTTGTGACTCCATCTCTTCTGAAGATTTGTTCAATTCTGGGGAAGAATTCGATGCTTCCGATGATGAAGATGAGGATGAGCTTTGTACCTACAAACAGCAACGGTCCACCGTGCTTCACTTGTCACTTTGCAAACTGAACAAATTTAGAACGGTAAGAAAAGTATGACGTTTTTACCTATTTAAATACTTTTTTCAACATCATGTTTATTTTTTCAAATTATTACTTTTGTTCATCTAATAACGTTGTAACTTTTCATTGTACTTATAGAATTGCGTGGAACCAAGTTTGCATAGATCAGTTCTCATATGCAACACTCTCAGACACATTGAGCAAGAGATCCGAAATGAAGACGAGGCAGATGAGTCACTCAAGAGTCGAGAAAGACTTCCATCCTTTTGGCCATCACCTCCTCCTTCGAATAATAATCCCAACAGCCAAAACAATTGCTTCCCACCTCACAATAATAACAGTAATAACCCTGGTAGTACTCAAGGAACTCAACCAAGTCAGCCTCAAATCACGGACACAAGACCAAACGGTCACATTGGGGGAATTGGAGTTGGCCCTCTAGTTGGTGGTGGTGGAGGAGGAATACCTTCGTTAATCGGTGGTAATGGTGCTCCTGGTGGGATGCTTGCACCCCCAAATGGAGGTCACGATCCGTACCTGTCTCCGAATCCGTACAGTGAATCGCCTTATCTCACCCCATATGACTACAACTCACCACGGCCCACTCCGTTCCATACAACATCTTATGATTACGAGCAAGATCTCTTGTTGCCACCTCCACCAAACGCATCTCCATCAAGCACAGCACCGTCCCAGGCATCTTCTTCCGTACTTCTTTCTGAAGTGACTTCAGCAACATCGTCTCTTCTCGAGTGCGATTCCGGCTACTCAGATGATCTGGACATGAGTTTAAGCTCGTACTATTATGGCAGTCCTATTCCGCCCCCACCTGTGGTAGTACCCGTGACGAGTTGCAATAACAATTTGCTTCCGCCAAATCCTGCAGATTTTAACGTGGCTATGTCATCCTCAAATGGGATAGGAGCTTCATCTTCAGGTGCAATCCAAGTCTCTTCAGTATGCACGCCACCAGTTACAACTCAAAGTGACTGTGGCCCGTATCTCCCGCAATGCTCCAGCTTCCAACCACTTCCACCTATGCCACCACCACCTCAAGTCACATCTGTAGCTGATCCTGTAATGAGTTCTCATTTACTTGGTGGTGAGCACATAGCACTCCATAGTGCTCCACCACCTCCCCCTCCGCCTGATGGGACATCCCCGATGGAGATTAGTGATTTGGGTGATATTGAGATTAGAAATAGTAGCAGCACTAGCCCTCCTACATCCATTTCTTCATCCCATGTTGGTGGTGCTAGTAGCCCCTGTGAATATACTTCGATGGTCAGTGAGCAGTCTTCAGCAACCAGTAACGAATCAATAAGCAATGGCAATATTAGTTGTAGCAGTAGTGCTAATAATAACCAATCCACTTGGCCAGTCAGTAATGTTGATGAGCAGCACAAAGCAATTACCACCGTTAAAGACCCATCATTAAGTCCCGAGCAGTTACATGAAAACTCATCGAGTAGCACCACCTCACAATCTCCATCCAACTCGCCACCCCATCAGTCTTCGGAAATGATGTGTCCCTTAGCCCCAACACCCACTTCATCAGCAGCCCCATCATCTTTAGCGAATGCATTTGCTCAGCAAGACAGTCAATGCGGTCTGGAGTCACGGAGGAGCGATTTGAGCAGAAACGTTGGCAATCACTATAATAATCACAATCTGCCTATGGACAGCCTGATCTCTCCTGCGTACTCGTCCTCGTCGCTCTGATCATCCATTCATAATAATAACCGATCATCTTCACAACTCATAACTCATCATAATCAATGTCATGCAAATGAATGATTTCATAATTAACTTTAGCTTTGGAATAATTTTACTGATCTTTCAAACAGTTTTTGTTGATTTCCCTCATGTGCAAGTGCAATATTAATCGGTTGCCATTTTTGTGTCTTTAATGATAATGGGTTAAGCAATGTATACACGAAGAATTTTTATATGTATATTTAAGTAGCTTTATTTGAATTTAAATAATATTTTTCAGTAGCATTTTTTTCTCGGAAACAATAAGCCATCTTCTTGGCAAGTTAAAACCAAAGAAGGGGTTTAAGAAACTTGTTACATATATTATTTTTTGTTCTTCCAGCTTTTCTGTGTAGTAAGATTTTTTTTGTATTAATTTCAATAATAAATGTCAATATTGGCATAACATGGCGAGTTTTGTATCTTTGATCTCAAATTGAAGAACTCATCATGAGAATACATATTGTTGTGCTATAATCAGTGTAGTTTATACTTTATAGTAGTTCTTATGGAATTTCAATGTTTCCTTATAATAGTAGAATGAAGTTTTTTCAAATGTTGAAGGAAAGAAGGCATATTATATTATTCGTGTCTTTGGACAAAAACAGAGTTTAGTGATCGAATGAATTTTTCTGGACGATGAGATGAGAATATACAAAATACAACTTTTGAAAGGAAACAGTTTTACCTTATTGAAAATATGAAATTGACTGTTTGTGCTATTACAAGATTTACACTTTTGGAAAGATAATGAAAGATATTATTTGTGTATAATGGGAGGATGGGAAATAAAGATTAATTTTTAAGAACGATTTAAAATTTGAGAGAGACAGAGAGAGGAGAAAGAAATTATTGAAAGAAACGAGAGTTCATTTTCTTGATGACTTTGTTGGGTTTTTTTACTCGCGGCGCGACAGAAGAAATTATTTTCAATTCTACAAACGGACCGAACTTGATCTTTCAGAAAGAGTAAAATGTACTTTCGCTACTGATTTTCACCTAAAGAATTAAATAATTAACGAACATATTTGTAGGTCATGATAGGCAAGCATAATATAAAGTAAACGTAGATACATATACTACATACTTTCGTATAGTTTATGTATAGCAATATAGCATAATATGCATAGCTTAGTTTAAACATTTTTAAGCTAATTGTAGAATGTAGTATTTCAAGTACTAGAATATATGCAATGTTATATATTTAGTAAATGATGAAGAGAGTTTGCAAAATGTTATATAAAATACTAAATATTGTACTGTGTCCCAGTTAAGTAATTCTATATATCTAGGCGTATATAAATAGTAGACATAAATATATATATATATATATATATTCTGTTTTAGAACGATTTTATTATTATTCATATGTATGAAATAATGAACGATATTATTATAATGATACATAAAATGAAAAAAAACACAATCCAATAAAGCCAAATTTGGATTTTGAAATCTTAAAAACAATCGCATTTCACCGAGTTTTTATTCTTTTTCATATTTCATATTATTGTGCAATGTGCATGGGGCAGTTTTGTGTTTGTATGCGTTTCATGCAGGAACAGTTCGGAGAAACTTGTGACTTGTATATCAATTTATTACATGTGCATCCGTATTATGAAGCACACTATATCGTATTGCATACCATCAACTATACCAGCCTTTGATCCATTCGGCATTCGATCCAACAACATAAGAAATCTTGCATCAACTGTTTTCTCTGGAAGAATACTGAATTTGTCTCACTTTTGACATTGATTGCTGACTGTTTAATGCAAAAGAAGCTTAAAATGTAATATAAATCTGAGTAACATACTCTAATGCACATGGTAATTGTTAGATTTTTCAGTATAAGCCAATGTCCATCACTGTACGACTGTCGAACATGTGACTAAATGCTCCTTCATCCTTACTAGTCGATATTCCATAATGGAACCTCAATCAAGCTCCAGCTCAACTGTGCTTTCTGTACTGGGGTAATAAATGTAGAAATATTTATTCAAATGTTGCATGCCGATGTGGGTTATATTCAACATATTTCTATTATCCACCCCGTAGGTTTTCTGTTTCCTTGTTTCACTGCCGACACTTTAGGGACTGATGGAAACATTGAAGATTGTTGGAGATTAACACAAACACAATGTGTGTCTTCCGTTGCTACTGTTCCAAACTTCTTAAATCTTTAGAAGCTTTTTAGTGGTTATTTTGGTATAAAGTTTTTAACTTACGTAAATATGAATAGATGATGTAATAAGAACAAGGAATAAGTACCACTAAAACTGTTTTGAATAGCAATGTAATATATTATAAGAAAAACATGTTTTTGATAGAATCATATCAAAAGTATATGCGTATATATACGTATACGCAATATACATCTAGGGCTATAAGATATGATGCAATAGTACAAAATTGCAGACGACTTCCTTTCACTGTTATGTTTGTTTAGAGTAAAATTATGAAAGAAATGTCACCTCGAAAAATAGACATTAAATTATGAGTTTACTTACATATATTCATAGAAGAATGCAACCACTTTGTTATTTCTCAACTAAATCTTACTTGCCCATGATGATGATGATTCAGTTTAATTTTCTAAACAAAGGATCAAATGAACTGCTTAATGTAAACATACTGAATGAAAAGCTTCAATAAGAGCTGAACAAACCATATCCTTTTTCACCCTTGATAAAAATTTTTACTAAAAAAGAGTCTCGTAAGTACATTATTACTGTGAGTACATATTTGATAAGATAATGTTTTCTTGCATAAAAGCACGTACGCTAAACATAAAATGGTACATAATTTTTATACTAATTACAAACAACAATTTTGTGACGCCTTAAAATTCTAAGAATAAGTATATTCTGATAAAGAATATGAAGAAGTCAAGTACAAAGTACATACATTATGCTTAGTTCAGTTCTTAAACTTAAAGATAAAATGGAGACAACGATCGTATTTTTTATCTTACTTCTTTCTTATAAGTAACAGCCACAATCGGAGTTGTATCACGAATCTCCAGTATCGAGCCACTAATACTGGCACTTTCATCCTGTAATGAGTCTGAAGTCGAGGTTCGATGACGACTGCTCACCCCATTATTATTACAACTTCTCCGCATTAAGCTACCATTATAGTTGTATCGATTCTTTTGTAATACTGTGTTAAAGCCGTAGACCAGACCAACAACGACTGCGACAAGTAAAACGCAAATAACAGCTAAAAGGACTAAAACGACGTAAACTGCGCTATTGGGCTCATTTGAAGAGTTTGCAGGGAATTGAGAAGATACCAATGAAGCGGATTTTGATAAATATGATGATGGTGATTGAAATTGTTTTTTATCTTTAATCCCTCTTCCCCTTTTTCCTGCAGATGCTCCTGATAAACCATTATCACTGTCTTCATCCGAGGTTTCCTCGTTTGATAAGTAGCTCCCATTATCCGACTTCTCTTTCTTGGTGCCAATATCTATGATTAAAAGATTAAAATGTCATTTTCATTAGTTATAACAATGAACTAAATGAAGATAGACTTTTAGTTTCGTGAAAATTTCAGACTCTCTTTTTAAATCCTACCTTGAAGCTTCTCTATAAAAGCATCTGCTGAAATTTTATGCTCAGCAATATCCTTAAGTCTCCACCAACCCTGATCCGCAATAAGATGGCCATGCGGAGTATCAAACGCCTCAAACATGATCACACTTCTATTGCCCCTCTTCGCCCACTCACTCATCAGTTCCCAAAACTCAATCATATTGGAAGCCGAGTCCTTCCTGGACATCCAAACAACCGAGGGCACAACTCGAATCCCAGGTCTCTCTTCCTTCAGCTTCTTTTCACAATCCTCAAACTTTGTGATAAACATTTTGTGGACGATGGATGGTTTCAACCCCATTTGATGATAGCTTGGCCGAAGAAGTGTGGCAATCATATCCACATGTGGAGCTAGTTCCTTCGCTTTCTCTCCCAATTGCCCATGAAATTTTCCACAATCCTTTAGATCCATGAAGATTGCTAGTTCGTATTCAAATTCAGTTACATTTCGATCAATTTTCTCCCTCGCTTCTTTCAACTGCTGAACAGTATCCTTCACGTTGTAATACGCGGAGAAAAGGGAAAACCCAGTGTACATCATTAAGGTCTTGACTGTCCCTGGGTAGAGCGCGTTTGCAGAGTCGGACATCCATTTGGCTACATCAAAACTTGTGATTTGTTCTGTCTTTGTGACTTTTGAAATGTCATAAGAAACAATTACATTTAAAGGGTGTGAATCTTGGTTTGAAACTAGGGCAGTCTTTGATTTGTTCAATAAAAGATTATGCTTTGCAGCTAGATGGGGAATCAAAAGCCTACTGTGATTTACTTGTCCTTCATCCAGATTTTGTGGGTCTGAAAAATAAAAGTTAAAAGTGGAGTCAGTATATCCTACGTCCAAAATATACCTAATTACATGTAACTAAAAGAAACTTACACAAGTCTACGACTGGAGCAGTGTCAATCACAATGGTAGAGAAACGGGTTGAAACAAGAGAAAGCATGGAACCCAAGTCATCTCTTGTGTATGCATTATCCGATTCATGATCATAGTAGCGCACTGAGTAATCAAACCATACCGCAACGTGGTCTTTGCTAACGGTTGTGTTCACCTGGAATTAAGGTAAAAGATGAGTCAGTCAACTTAAGCAAAATACTTCTTTAACAAAATTTCATACATACATGTATATATGCAGATAGTTGATTGATATTGATACATTGCGCATTGGCGTATTATATACTTTTAGCGTTATCTAAAAACATACCTTTGTTGATAAACTTTCATGTGCACAAAGTACAAGCAGAATAACTGCAGCTGAAAGGGGAAACGTTTTGAAATCCATTTTTTTTACAATTGCAACTTCTTTGTTTTCTGTATCGTTCTAAAACTACGCGTATTGTCAACACACAAAGCACAAATTTACATTTCTACTCTAAAACTGTTTGACGTAGTCTGGAAAGATTTACACACATGGATTCACCAAGAGTACTATCCTCAATGAAGATCTTTGGCTGACTGATTCACACTCAGCAGAAAAAAATCTGCATTGAACCAGTAATGACTAATTTATGCCTCCATAAAGTGAGTGGAGTTTACTTGGTAGTTGATTATGAAATGAAAGCAAGTGCATAATACAATATTTGCGTATTTGAAGGATCAGATCAGATTGCACATTTGACATTTTTCATGCTGCTCCCAATCGTTTTGCTGTGTTCATAAGAACATGTGTGTAAGAATGATAAATTAATGTTCATACTTGTTATGTGTATCATCATATTTTTCATCATGCATAATGTTATTGTGAGCATCATATTTTTGGATGACATGAGGTGATGACACTAAAGAGATTTATGCCAGGAGCGAAGGATAGTCCAGAAAGAGAATCAAAGACAAGGATAAAAGTTGAAAGGCTTTTCTTATGTGTTAGTTTAGTACTTGTCTTTTAGCAAGCAAAAGCAAATCCTAAATCCCATCGCTTATAACAAGATAATAAGAATATGGTTTGTAAATTATAGCTGTCAAAAGGACATTATATGTAAAGACATAATCATTATCATCTGCTACAAAAAGCGGTTTCTTCTTCCCACAAGTTGAACCACTCAAATGTGATAAACATTTTTAGTTTAGTCGTAATAATAATATGTGTATAAGTGATATATGTGAGTTAATCTTTGCACTTTGACGATGATGATGCATGCAATAAATGATAAATGAGTTAGAAAAGTGCAAGCAAATGCAAAAGATTTCTCACATCGTTTCATAAATAATCCTTGTTTTACGAGCTACTTGTTTTGAATCTAGCATCAAGGAGCTTGCATAAATCAGAACAGAACGATCCTTATCTGTCCCATCAGATGTGGTAATGGTAAACTGTAAGCACTTCACAGTTATATATACGATGTTGTCCACAAAGTTAAAATGCTTCAGCTAATGTCAACCATCACACCACAAAACTTTTCCAGTGTCGGAGAAGCTTTGGCAAAAATATATAAGATTTTATTAATAAGTTTGTTTAGATAAGGATGCAGCTTAATCTTACAGATGCATATTATATAGTTATGAGTTGGAATTCTTTAGGTACCTCAATGTTAAAGAAATTGTAAAGACCTATTACTATGAGTAGTAACCTAAAGGAAAATTCCTTACGCACTTGGCAAGAATATTAAATAATTATGTGGGTTAAAAATATTTACTGTTTTCACTGGTAATATGAATGATCCTGAACTCGTGTGTTGTAATGAAAAGAGATCTCTTATTTATTATTCGTCATTGCATCATAATAATGATTTTTGAAGGAAAAAAGAGTTGCAAAATAGTGAATGAGTTGGAATATAAAATCATTTTATTCATGAAAACTTTCATTGTGTACACTTATTTTAGAACATGAAAAACATGAAACATGAATGCAAGCCACGAGAAAAAAAATTAGAATCAAATCCTCATAGGTTTTTAGTGGATGAAGTGAATTAATTTGTGCAAACGTAAGTAATGATTAGACGAAAATTTATATACCATTTAGCTCAATGATCCAAAGCGCTCCCAATTATTTGTTGTAAATCAAATGGATAAAACTTGCATTAGCTAAAGGTTCTCAAATAATCTGTGGGAGTAAAATCACATACGTAAAGTACCTATTTATATGCAAAACAATATTCGCTTCAATTATAAGACAACACAAAATTGATGGATGCATGATGAATTAAAATTGCAATAATATTCAGTAATGCGTATGTAGGAGACTGGCTTCTCTCCGCGAGTCTCGCTGGTTTTTTATTGCTTGGAAGAAAAACACAATTGAAATTAGAAGAATATAATACGAAGAATGAATATGATAATGGAATCTTTTCCTTTTGTTGTTACCGAAGCTAAAATAATTTCTTTTGCATATTTCACAAGTTAGAACGTAGAATGTTTATTTTTTCTTTAAAACTTCATTTAAATAACTATGTCAGGGGTTAGATTGTGAATAAGCTCGAATAAATCCAGAGCAGTCACAGTCTTAATTATCATGGCCCTGTAATTTCCTAGCTTTACTTCCTCTTCTCTTTCAGTTTCCGTCCTCTCTTGATAACTGAATCGTAAAATTATTTACCAAATAGCAATATAAATGTGCCATAAACAAAACAGAATAGTTTGATACTGAGAGGATGCCTTGAGCAGTTATATCCGTTATCTGTACAGGTAAAGGTAGATTGAATCAATAACTGAACAAGTACTCAGTATGGCTTGACTTAAATCAGTACAAAAAGTTAGTCAACTTATGTTGGAGATACCACGAGGTCATATTCACACCTAGTCCGATTATCATTTGACTGAAATTACAAAAAATCATATAGTATTTCAATATAGTAATTTAACGTAGATAGTGTTAATTTCAGGTGTTGGAATCTTTATAATTCCAGTTTGCATACCTTAGTTGCAAAGTTGTTATAAGATTGGAAATATATGAAGGAATTTTTACACCTAAAGTCTACAAATAAACCAAGAAAGGAAAAATAAAATGTGCAGTCAAAATAAATTTTTTAATTCAAATAGCATTTTACAGCTTCATATCCGTCTTCGTCTAAAAAACGAAGGCTATTTTTCATATATGCATACCCTCAATGCAAAATATGGATACATAAGAGAATGGACTCCACTATTACACACAGCAAACCAGCGAACAATGGGCTCAAGAAAAGGAGCTGAAATATATGCCATATTTAAACTGTCCTAAATGTTCATTCATTTTAGACGCACGATGGAAGTTGGATGGAATTAATGACATAATTTTTTACCTACGAGCCACGTAACTATTAGAGTAGCTAAGTGGTGATACCACTGAAGGAATATCAAAGGTCGTTTTCTCAACACAATGAAGATAGTATCACCCAACTCCAAATATTTTGATAAAATAAATGCAAGTCTGGAGAATAATGGAAATTTTTAGTCATAAAAAATGAACTGTAATTATATATTCAATATTATATAGCTTCGATTGGATTGCTAATTGGTAATTTGGTATAGAATTACTTACAACCAATATGTAGTAGGAACATCGAATCCATTCCTGAAATTCCGACGATGCAACATAACGTTTTTACATCACATATTTGTGCAAAAAATACATTAAAAATGCAAATTAGAGCGAGTCATGAGAAGATTACCTCACACAGATACTATTGTAGAGTCCGTTTCGTGCACTAATTTCCTTCGAAAATTCAGGAAAAGCTCTTATAAATCCAATTATCGATAAAACTCCTATTGACAAGTTCCATAAGAAGAGAGGATATTTTAACTCAAACGCCGGACGATTCTTCATCAATTTCTGTATTCCGAAAATTGCTACTATATACACGGCCCCGGCGTAAAATGGTAGTTTCCAATTGTCAGATGCGTACTTATGCCACCAAAAAAAGTCCACCTTTTCAAACTCAAAGCTTTTAAAGTACGGATTTTCAATAACTGGATAACCAAAGGGTTTTCGTTTTATCAAATCCTGAAAATAAGGATCGCTAGTAATGTTGTACGCCATTGTGAATCGTGATGAGAATTAGGGAATTCAAAATTAGAGTGAGTTTATGTTCTTTTTTTCTCGGTTCGTTCACAATGAAGTTTTGAGAATAAATGAACGCATAAGCGTGAATAAATTCCTGTTTTTATTCGAGGTAAAAACATTTAAACTTGTATAATATTTTTTTTAAATTGGATAGTTTTCCGTGGTTTTTAAAGTAGAAATAATATGTAGTGCAAATTACAAATAACGCCTACCAATAAGTCTAGTTTCAGGCTTGTATAATCACATAAAATTTCTTGTGGGATTAAGGATTAGGGATTAACTTACATATATTGATCGGATTAGATTAGTGATTAAATTACTTTTTATTATCCAATAATTTAATCATAGCTTGGATTAGTATTAATTAAATAGTTGGAGGATTAAGGATTAATGGATTAACTAATCGGATTAATAATCTAGGTCGGATTAATTTTTAATTCGATTTGATTCGATACTTTATTACTGTGTCAAAGGTGCATCAATACATTGGTACTGTTTTCCATACAGTGGCACACTAGATTTATATAGCATTTACTAAAAATTACAACGAAAACACAAACAAGCTACTTATTCAAATCCTTATCAAATTTAATTTCATTAATTTTATTTAGTGATAGTTTTACGTAGTTGGTTGCAAGAGGAATGAAACATGAACTATGCGGAATAAACAACAGTGAGAATTTGAAATGTGCATGTTGATGCATGTTCAAAATTCTCCAAAATTACAAGCGGCATGAAATTCTACAAAAGGTGACTTGTATTTGATGCAACAAAGACAACTCTGATTATATGTATACATACATCTATGCTTGGAATATGCACATCATTCCAAGTATGTTAATCCAAGATGGGATTAATGAATTAGATTAAAATTAATTTGTGTTCCAACTTTAGTGATTAAGGATTAGAGAACCGATGCATTAAAACTGGGATTAATGCATTAAGCATTAGTTAAATTAATTTAACATCTCCGGATTAAAGATTAAGGATTAACTTAATCACTAATCTGATTAAAGGATTAGATTAATTAATCACGGGACTATACAAGCCTGTCTAGTTTACGTCAAGCAGGATTGAAATTCTCATAAATAATGAGCTAGAAATAAGATTGAAAAGGATAGGAAACTCATTATGCCATCGGAACTGAATTCTTTGATGTTTAACCGACTGAACCAACTAACTACCATGTGTACCACGTGTACCACATTAATGTTAAGAAGTAGTGCTCTTTGTTGGTTCAAATTTCCCCGTTGTAAGTTAATGCATTCAAACAATTATGTTAATTATCAGTTTTAAACAATATGCAATAGAGCTAGATTCGTTAATAAATTATAAATACACTAAATTTCCCTGTTGTATTTAGGAAAATATTTAGATTGTTTCTTCGTTATTAGCTGACAGTTTGTTGGAAGGTCATATTTTCTTTCATTTTTATCCATTCATTCAATCCGTCACTTTATTCTATTTGTTTAATATAATATAAGATGAGCGATAACTCGTGCTAAGTTGGACGTTGTCCTTTTTAAAATTGGGTGTCTGAATAATATATTTCACTATAGATAAAGTATCTAAACTAATCAGGGTTAAATTTGCATGAAATGTTTAAAGCTAAAATAACGAGATATCTATCTCACGAACGATTTAAACAACTCAGTAACCCTTCAATGTCAATTTTCAAATGTGTTATTACGCGGCTCTAGAATAGAGCCAAGTTATAATTTTACTAAGTTTGTCTGTCTGTCTGTCCGTCCGTCCGTCTGTCCGTCTGTCCGTCTGTCCGTCTGTCTGTCCGTATGCACTCTCCTGATCACATACATTGACCGATTTGGACCAAATTTGGT
>JAANSM010000047.1:0-63148 GCA_036850725.1 Orchesella villosa | reverse complement strand
ATACTTCTCCTCGAACCTCGGTGAAAGGACATATGATTTTTGGATACTGAGAAGTAATTCTCGATCTGGTACTGTTTCAAAATATCCTCCATCCCCCCACCTTCAATTTTGGTGTCACACAATCATAGAATTTACTAATCTATACGGTTCTTTTAAGTTTTGAATGCGTACATAGATTTTCACTCTGATGCCAAATCAATTTTTTTACCATTTGACACTGGCACTTGAGTCAGTGGAACCTAGCCAGTAATGAAGTGACTTTTGAACTGTGTATTGGACTGCTACGATGGAATTTCGTAATGGGTCGTCGGTAAGATTCATGGTGTCCACTGAAGCATCCCATTGATCCCCATTTACCGGTATGACTACATCTGCGTGTATATCCCTCCCAAATACTAGTTTTCCTATGAAATGCTCATGTTCCCAAATTTGACATTCTGGAATATTTTGCCATTCTTGCTGCACTTGTTGGAATAGAATTCGTATTTCTCGCTCTTTCTGTATAAAACAAGACAATAATTAAATGCTTTTATTTCCCAGTTCAAACACTAAATTCAAAGGATACTTCTAGTAAATAGCATATAGGGTAAAGTTTAGTACTTCTTCGATAAACCTCATTGGATCGGGCATGATAGACTGAATATACCTCGCTGTGGGCAAATACCCTAAATTCCTCCACATCGACACTAGACAACGGTACTCTAAGCTTCGAACGCATTATTATGCATAAAAAATCATAAATATATTCATGTACGACAGTAAAATGTACAGGTTTGCATAATATGATGTCATTTCCTTTCTCTCACCCAAAACTTAGTACTTCATATATACCCTCTGTCAACCAACTGGTTCGGTCAAGGTCCATTTGGTTCACAAAATGTTCTCCAATGTCAGGGACCATGTCAATAAACAGTCCGAAAATCCAAACCATAGCTTAAAGAATGACAATGTAATGTATAGTTCAGTAGAACCGTAGAGCCTCGGTATAAGAACTGATGCTGATAATTTTAATCGAATTCCGGATATTATGACCATAATTAAGTAAGTATTATTGAATACCCAGAGTAAGTCTCGGTTGTGCAATGTTTGGGATGATATTGAAATTTGACGGCTTTTCATCGAAACATTTTTGAAGGGCATATGCAAACGCTTTTGCTAAGTCAGTAGGATATACCGATTTGTACGGTTCTCCAAGGAAGAGTTCGTAAATTTGAGTTAGATTCACATTGATTCCCTGTATGTGAAACAAAAAAGCTGCTTTACATTAGCACAAAACTTGAGCAAACACTAGTTGTGATTTTCAGACATAAAAGCAGCGTTAACGTAACACACAAATGGAGGGCAAAAGCCAGTCTTCAGTAAATACTCGTTAAGTGCGAAGTCAAACTCCGGTGGAGAAAAATTAATATAAATTCCCACAATTTGATCAACTATTTGACCCACTACGTATATTCCTTGTGAAAATTCCTTAATTAAAGTTAAATTTTTGGGATATCCCAACACTGGCAAGAGATGCTCAACAATTTTTGTGACAGGTTGTTCAGCATATGGATCTTGTATAATTATTCCAAGCCACTTTAGAGGTAACGTGCGCTGTGAAAAGTAACCGTAAGTTATTGTAATCGATAGATACATTAAAACTTTTCATACTTTTAAATAATTTAAATTAATTATCTTTAACACTTGGTTCACCTGTATGTATGGATATGGATAAAAGCCAAAGGTCAAAAAAACAGCGTGACCCATCACGCGAAACATTTTTGCACCCACTTCCTCGATCTTGACTGAGGACTTTTCAAACGTTCTTACGTCCTTAGTTTCCAATGCATATTCAATGACCTCACGAAATGCTGATATCCCATGTTTTTGTCGATTTCCTTCCCAAATTTAAAACAAAAACAGTGATTAACTATAATGATTGGAGAATAACAATGATACCAAAATCAACTTCTTCTTTATCACTTGTAAAAATAAAAAACGAATAATGTTCATTACGTTCATTTAAACATGCTTGATAGAACTGAATGGGTTGGTTATAATCCGCATCATTTTCCTTATAATTTCTAAGGATTTTTGCTACTCATATTCAAAAGGCAATTGATACGATTAAGGATTACAATTTAGATAGACGGTAATTGATTAAATATAAAGTTAGTTTTCAAGCATAATGGTTTAACCTAGAATAGAATTTGCTCCGAATTCAATCTTATATCCCGGTGTATTAATATATCTTTTAAAGAAGCTATCTTCTACGTCCGAACTTTCTTCCGTGTTTCCACAAACAAATTCATAAAAGTTATCACAAGGTTTAACACTCATGTTCATCGTTTGTGTCATCCACTTGGCAGCTTCATGACATTCGTGGGTTTGACAAACATAAGGATTGTCTCTCCCTTGCCTTATCACCAAACCCACAGTAATGAAAGCAATACCAGCCACCAAATTGATGAATGCAATGACAACGAGGAAAAGAGCAACAAAAACTGCGATTCTCGTTGCAAGTGGACTTCTCCTCCACCATAACTCCAAATCAAAACCAACCATTGTACTATTAATGCGGAAAGTGTACCATTCCAAAGGTAGGGGTTTTATGACACTCGATCTGTGGAGATGAGATGACATTGGATTTTCCAATGTTAAGCTTCCGCTGTGCTCGTGTTTTCTGTGTACACCACTGCTCCTAACAGATTGGCCTGAATTCCTTCCTTGAATAGAAGTCGAATTCCTCCCCTCTTCACTGAGTAACCATGATTCATCAGTTGGGTGTTCTTCTGTTGATACAACATATTCGTCCAATTCATGAGAATACCCCGGCAGCTTTTCTCTTTCGAGAATCCATCTTTGGTTTCCCTTCTGATTTGATCCATAACCGAATGCATGTGACATTGTTATATTTTTGAATCAACTGAAACTGGCTATATTCATCCATACATTGTCCAAATTTTCATCGGCATTTTAAATAAAAAATATCTTTACCTAGCATGACGGCTCAATTTCTCATGCAAACTCGCCATGTAAGAATCAAAGAAAGACAAGCTATTTCAGTTTCAGAAGAATGTCGGAAGGTAATCTGAAATGTACTTACTTCAATCGCAGGGAGGTAATGTGTACATAACAACGATAAGAACTAGCAAAGAAGTATCTACATAAATAACTGGCAATTGGTTGCCTTTCGTTCTTCACAAACCCGCCAGCCGCCACCCTGCTGTATGTTAACAATTGAGAGAATATACAACCAACATTGTGTTATTAGTCCAACAAAGACAAGACAGTTTTTAGGAAGGGATTTTTTGGGTTATTTTAATCCATACATTTTTAGAAAAATGAAAAATACTCATGTACTTATTCGACTTATTCCGTTCCACCTCTGTAGCAGTCAACACACATAGTTCATAGTTCCATATAAAAAACGCATCCCCATCCCCATGTACTAGGTACATGTACACAGAACATTTCTGGTAGGAGGACTATCTGTAGCTTCTTGTAAAAATGCTTGAAAGGTAATAATGGTAAATGGACTGGGATTTCAATGCAAATGAAAGATACATCTTTTTTTTGTCATTTGAATATAATGGAAATAGTTTTAATCCTCTGCATCATACACAAAATGAACATGCACAAACACTTGGTCCATATACATAAAACATTCAGTTGAAGTTAATTTTTAGGTAGGTGGACAAAGCTTTTAATAGTTTAGGCCCCAATTCATCCTGTTATAATACTCAGTTTTAACCTTAGCATAAACGATCAAACACTTTTTCCACTACTGTTCTTTTAGTGGTAGACGACTTTAGTAGTTGTTCTTTTAGAATTTTTTCCTGCTTAGTTCACATTTGGCTTATATAGAGTAGTGATAGTCGCCTCAATTTTCGCATTTTAAATAACTGACACTGAGAACATAAATTAACAAAATGAAATCTGAACTATTTCAAACGTCTGCTGTAATTGTGAGAATCATTTACTTATCAGTTTGCATAATTAGTATTAAATTAATTAGCCTTGCTGGAATTTTAAACTAAAACTATGTTTTACAGATTCCAGAACCAGAGGTCGAGGAATTCACATGGAATTTTATGATATCTCCTCGCAGTAAAATTCAAAAGAACATTGAGGCAGTTACCTTTGGTGGGTTTACATTTAATGGGCTTCAGTTTAAGACAGGATTTTTGGCGGATACCGATCATACATGGTAAAAATTCATACTAAAACGAATGAAAGAGTTAAAAAGATATATAGTCACGAAACTACGTTTAATTATTATATAAACTACTTCAGGGGCATGTCACTGTATTCAAATCAAGTGAATGCATTCATGGCTTTACCAAGACGAGATTTGCATCACCGTTACAGTGTTCACGACTCTCAACTCCAGCTCATATCTAAGGACGAGGTGAAAGCATTACATAAGCTGACATTTCAACGAGATGAAAACGCTGCTGCGCCCAGAATGCTCTGGTCCACCTTTTGGATCAATGACGACAGATCATGGAATGATTCCATTGACAAAATGCGCATAATTTTTCGGATTGGTCGGGAATCAAGTAAGTGATCAAACAATATTTCAAATCTTTAAATATCACTTGAAAGAAATGATATGAATTTATACTTCTGCATTCGTTGCATAAAATATTCGTTCAGCAGGGAGGTGCCTATATTCTATGGTCTCACAACGTGTTGCTTTCCAAAACAAGGCGATTCTTGAGACTGCAAAGAACATTGACTGCAAGGACTTTTATCTGTCTGAAGATCTTTCCGATGTTGTGTTGGTGTGCAAGGGGCAAAAATTTCCAGCCCATAAATTTCTTCTCTCTTGTCGTAGTTCTGTTTTCGACCGCATGTTTCGTGTAAGCATGAAGGAAGTCGCAGAAGGGCGAGTAGTGATTGAAGACATGGAGCCACAAGTTTTGGAGGAAATGCTCAGATTCATGTATTGTGGGCACATATCCACTCTGGAAGAGTTTTGCATCGATCTATTTCAAGCTGCTGACAAATATGATATTGAGCCTTTGAAAATTCTTTGTGAGAACGAGATGACCAATAGGGTCAGCCCAGAAAACGCTATTGAGATGTATATGACAGCGGAACTTCATGATGCGAAACTACTAAAGGAAAAGGCTTTTGAAGTTATTCGACTGTAAGTTTTCAACGTGCTTCTCTTTCTCCAAAATATTTAACAATATAGGTTTAACAATAATGGTTTATTACAGCAAAATTTTAATTTTACTTTCAGAAATAAGAAACAAGTATTTAACGACAGGAACACATTTAAAATGTTTTCTTCTCAATTTCCGGACATTGCCTTCGATTTATTTAGCTCATTTCAATGAACTTCCCCACTCATAATTTACTTTCAGTAACTTTAGTTCGTTCCACAGCAAACTTTCGTAGAATAGAAAATAATTCACTACCCCTTTCTTAACCGGAAGACATTTTTAGTTAGTAGAAAATTAGATAAAGTTTATTATATTCCATTAATGAATAATGTTATTTTGTATTTGGAGAGAAAATTTTATTTATTTAGACTGGGATTTATGTATTAGTAATAATCCTCATATTTTAGAAGTAGCAAAGTATTTAAACTACTTAAAAAAGAGATATAAACCACGTATGAATTGTCAAAGACTGAATCTATATTTCAGATTCGTTTTGAAGGCTTATTTTGTAAATATCAAACTTATTTATTACAGAAAATTATTTATGTATTTATAATACTCAAATGAAAAAATAACTACCCATTATATTAGCTTCTATTGTTTTTATTAAAGATGATAAATGAACTAGAGGGAATAAAGCTTCCTCTTAACAAATAAGTATTGCATGTTATGAAAGAATTTTATTGACTGCAATGTCATTACAAAAAAACTGCTTTTAAAAATATGTCTCAAACCAGAAAGTAATCTTTAGAAGTGCCCCCATTTGATATTGACTGGAGGCTTACCATGAATACTGTTTCCGTTTGAATCTTGATCCATTTTATTAGCATTACCATAACCATCACTTCCACTTCCTCCTCTCATCAAATTATTCCCATTTTGCTTCCGAACTTTGACTCCAACTTTATCAGCCATATCTTCAAGTGTTTTTTGCTTGAACCAAATGTGTTCTTCTTCAGGGGAAGAATCAATGGAACTGCTATAAAACCCGATTCCCACGTCTTTAGCTCTTTTAAAAAAATGCTTAATATTATCCATTATCTCCATAAGCAAGCTCTTGTGTGCCAAGTTTGCGGAGACGTTCTTGTGCGTTTGAGCATCTGGCGTTCGAAGAGTTAGGTGCCCATTGTTGTCAGTAAACTGTTATGAAATGGAACGTAATAAGGTTATCCCAGTACCCGTACCTATATAGGATAGAATACTTTTCATTCAACAAAGAAATTGTATTACATATACTTGGTAGGGATATTTTATGGCGTTTTTAGGATGTTCATCATCACGGAAGCCAAAGTCTGAATAAGAGGGTTCTGGAGGGATAGGGTACTGATTTAGCAGTCTACCTAATGAATAATTAAGCAACACATAAGGAGTACTACAGTTGGATAAATCAGAAGATGAAAAATCGAGTGTCTCTTTTGACCCCATAAAAAAGCTGTTGGAAGTAACCTGCATTGAAGTTACTGTAATCATTTGTATCTCCGTGTCTATTCTGCTTAAGATTTCGGTTATACTTATTCTCTAATGAGGCTGCCTCCTGTGCCACCTTCCTCTCGTTGTCTATGGCCATCTGTTGCAAAGCCATATTGTTATAATATGCATCTTCAGCTTCAAACATCTTTTCCTGATCTAGGTGCTCTTGCATCGTCTTATTCTCAGCCTTGATCCTCGTCTCCATATCGCGAAGCTGCAGGTGTACTGTCAGCAAAATTATGAAAGAGAGTGAAAGAATGGTGACGAGGAGTGTGAGCGCTATCAAAACATTCTCCCGATACATACTTCTGAAACATGCTACACATAATTGGCCTAGGCATAAAATCACGCTTTCGTGCTAAGCATTATCTCTAACGGCTGCTGATTGTTGTATTATCATATGAATTTCATCACGTGCGTAGTATGAACATTTGAAGCTTGGCATATATCCAATTATATGTGCGATTTTCCAACAGACACGCATTCAGTATCCGGTTGCAGAGTTTCCATGCCATGACATGATTGGTATGGTGTAATAACTGGTGGTGGTGTGCAGAGAGATGGTATAAAAGATAGACAGAATAGAGGCGCAATCTGGACAAAAAAGTGACCCATCATACGTTATATTAGAGTCAGAATTTCACTTGTTATTGCGAAGNAATGAGGCAGGATGGATTTTTCATGGCGCATGCAGAGAGATGGTATAAAAGATAGACAGAATAGAGGCGCAATCTGGACAAAAAAGTGACCCATCATACGTTATATTAGAGTCAGAATTTCACTTGTTATTGCGAAGGCTGACACCCGCCCATGACGACAGGATTCAATACATTTTCATACGATTCCACTGTAAATCAAGTGGTCGACAATTTTTGTAATGAATACACCGTGTAGGTGGTTGCATCTTGCAGCACGACCTAATGAGGTGGATTGTAAAAACAAATCCCTGATCAAGTGAACTTTAAAGTAAAGCACAATTACAAATAAAATAATTAATGTTTAGAATAGTTTCAGGGCCTCCAAACATCTTCGTTGTACCATTTTTATCCCATCCTGCAAAACCCCATACGTGTACTGAAGTGAAAATCATTACCTGACACGCATATGTTCGTCATGGGCAGGTGCCAGCCTTCGCAATAACAAGTGAAATTCTGACTCTAATATAACGTATGATGTGTCACTTTTTTGTCCAGATTCTCCAGCCCTCTATTCTGTCAATCTTTTATACCATCTCTCTGGTGGTGTGAATATAATCGAGTTGCAAAAGATTCAAAAGTGGCTATGGCTATGACTCATCATGATGACTAGCATTCATTATCCAGAGGTGTAAATATTTTAAAGTTATACAATAGGTGCTATATGTAAGTCATGCACATGCACGAACTTGGTTTTTATTATTAAATATTACTGCAGAGTTATGTTATGATAATAAATTTCGACCACAGATGCTGAAATATGTAAAAAAAAAATTCGTAAATGTTGTGTTTATTTATTGACAAAAAAGCTCATCATAAATGTCGCCAAAGATTACTGTGCGTTTATAAAATTTGAAATCCTTCATAATATTTTGATATCACCATCAATTAATCACATGCTGCATTCCCTTAGGATTGCCCTACGTTATCGAAATATATAAAGTTCGAAGAGTATTGAATATGAAAACAAGTCATAAATAGGAACACCAAAATAATAGAGAAGACATTGCTGCAAGCATGTTTTTCATGAAGATTATGGTCTTTATAAAAACAAGTCCATCACAAGTTTTCGTTTTGTTATACATAAATAAATACGGGTTTGTATATAAGTATTATGGCTAAGAGGGCAATGCGATTCCACTTTGTTGTGTGAGGAGCCATCCGTAGACGTAGGAGAGGATTATGGGGTGAGATCACACAGCCACATAACGTAGAATTAAGTAGTTTTTAGAGTTATGTTGAAATTCCAGGTAACTTCTCAAAGCTTTTTTTCTGCTTCAACCCATTAACCGGATGCAGCAGCAGCGGCAGCAGCTGCAGAAGAGCCACCACCGAAACCACCTCCGGAGCTAGATGCAGCAGCGGCAGCACTGGAAGACGATGGACCACCGTGAAATCCTGATTTGTCAGAAAAAAAATCATTATAAAAATTGCAACAATGATAATAAAGTGTTGCATACTAACATAAAAAACTGGATATGTTTTGTACTAACCTCCACCACCGCCTGAAGCAGCAGCACTAGCACTGGAAGCAGATTGTCCTCCCCCGAATCCACCCCCTGGGTAATTTCCACCTCCATTGAAACCTCCTCCATTAAACCCACCTCCTGGGTAGTACCCATTTCCCCCATGTCCCCCAAATCCTCCTTGATTGGGATAATAGCCGCCACCTCCAAATCCACCTGGATAACCGTTTCCATGGAATCGATTTCTACCATGACCTCCTCGTCTTCCACCTCCGTAATACTGAGGATAGGCAAGTACTGTGGCCACGGTGGCCAACAATAAAATGGCAACAAGTTTGTTAGACATTTTTGAAATAATCTGAACTTTCTGAACTACGGGGTGAATATGAAAGCACTCGGGTGAATTAAAACCACAAAAAATTATATCTTGTCAGGAGGACAGTGATTGCAAAACTAATACCAATCACGACTGGACAAACTGATTTTATATGAAGAGAACAGAGCCATGATGACGAAGTTCAAGACGTCTAGCAACACCAAGAAAAAAACTGTTGTTCTCTTGTGGATTTACCACTTTTGCAGAGGAGTCCAGTCAGCCTCTCAAATTGAGTCTCGTTCTCGTTTCACCAATAATTTACCTTGCTTGTATAAATGCATATGCAAACTTCAGGTATAGAATGTTCGCTTAGGGCATCCACGATTGTAGTAGCGTGCATGATTAACTGGGCAATCAGAAGTTTAGTACCTGAGCAATGTGCAAATACCAAACAGCTTTGCTTGCGCACAAACAAACATAGGCAGGCACTTAACATTGGGTTAGTTTTGCCGATGACGAAGATCGCATCACCAGCATGATCACAGTTTATTACTGATAATCAAACTGGTACTAGTTTGTAGGTAGCCGTCCTTAGGTACATTCACATAATATATGCAAAATGCCTACCAGTATCCATATCAAAAATCATGAAATTAGATCCCTGTTCATATAACATGAGAGTTGAAAGTTATGATGCGTTTGTGTGGAAGGAACTTGGTGAATACATTAGGAACTGCAAATATAACGTTACGTTCTATGAATGTTTGTATGGATTATAGACGCATTTCTATACTATAAGGTGGCACAAATAATGATTAAAAACTTGAACAAAAGTCCTTTGGGTTTACCATAAAGGAAACAACAATATCTCAGTTTAGATAGCAATTTTAACAATTAACTACCTACACAATTCATTCGCTGTATCCCAAGTTCCATTTTTCATGCACACCCCTTTATAAATAAGCTAAAGCTCTGTGGGAATTCTGCTGCTCGCTTAAACGAAGTATGTCTGGCCATATAATATCATCATCGTAATATAGTCATGGCCATAATGGTCAAGTTCAAGAGCAACTCTGTGCATGTGTAGAGTAAACAAAAACAAAAAAAGCGTGCAAAAGTCTGGTTCGATTAAGATGTGAAACTTACAAGAATTGAAAGGTTCGTCCGGATATAAGCAGTTCACAATGCAATGTCTCGTGCTACCAAAAAAGGACAATTTTTTATGTTGCTTGTCCTCTAGCTGCTTTGTATAGACTATAAAAGCCATTTCCGTGTAACTTGGGGATTCCCAACAAAATTAATTAAATTCTACGAACTCCATTTTGATCTCATAAATGTGTATTACAAGAATAAGTCGGATCAACTCGTGATCATCAAATATTTTATTATTATATTGGTGACGTAGGGAAGAGTTGAGAATAGCCCAACATTTTCTTAGAAAAAATGTTTTTGCAAGATTTGGTTGATGCCAAAACAGGTTCAAGATATCGTATTTTTATGTATTTTAAAATAAGCCACAAGCCTAGCTACGTCATCCTAGGATACTTTCGAGTTCAACAAGTTTTTATAGTAAGTTTGTACGTAATGAGGTATCTTGTTTCGCCCAATCCAACTTGACAAATGGCCACAAGAATGCAAAAGCTTTGAAAAAACGGAGACAGGTATGGAAAAAGTAGACTGTAATAGTTTAAGTAACATACATGCATTCTGCAAAGGGATGCGATCAGAATCTTAAAATTTGTCTAAATTGGTACTTCCAATGATGATTCGTCGGTTAAGACTCTTCACCCTTGTTTTTCTAGCAATCAATCAGCAAATATGAAATGCTAATGATTATGACGTTAATGATAGTTCTGGGACTTTACATGGCCGCAATCACTTTAACAGGTTTGTATGATATTTAGTGATGTAATGGGCGTGATTCAAGATTGTAATTGAGTAGTCTAAACAAAACAAGGCAAAGTAGTTCTATTCGTATTAAATTCATTGATTTTATCCTAAGCCACTGAAATGCATACATATCTTGATCCGTACATATATTTTGGCCTTTCAGCTGTATTCCGAATTCGGAAGGTTATAACACCATATGTGGGGGTTACTTGAGAATAAACCCAATTCATCACGTTTACTCAATTATTCATTCTCTTAATCAAAATTAAGTGGACTGTGGAATCTTTCAAAAGTATTATCATCGACCTCAATTTTGTTATTTTGAACTGTGATACCTAACTATCCGATCTTATCATAAAATCATTCACGAATGCTTGCATCCAAAATGTATGAACTTTACTGACATAAGATGAGTAGAAGCTGTTTGCTTTTCAATCTGAAAGTTTTTCCCAAGAATTTTAACATTGGTCAAGTAAAATTACTATAATATAAAACACATTTAACGAAGCTAAAAAATTCCAGTCAAACCAACAGTGGAAACACCTACGCTATTGCATTATAATAAACAGGAATCCGGAAGGAGGAAAGGAATCATGAAGACTCACAGCTTCATATTTTACAAAGAGTATTCAATAAAAAATGAAGAATATGAAACGTGCTTTCAAGCATTCCCTAATGCAACTATTGCCATTTCAACTTAAACATCAACCCAAACAACTTCACATTAAAACGTTATGCATAAGAAACGGCCATTCATATAATTTTGAAGTCAAAGCATTTTCATAGTATTTAAAGCTTAAACAAAACAACTAAAGTGTAGATAGGGGGATGGATAGGGGGTAGATCATCGCGGTTAAAATGATGGATTGTGCAAAGCGTTTTTAGTTAAATAGCCAGAAACTATTTTTTGCAAAGTATATACGATACGATGCTGATAATAGTCAATTATAATATTATACAGGTATGTACATATTTCATAATGAGCAATAACAGCACATCAGGTAGACATTATTATTATTATATGCATCAGTAATAGAAGCCTGAGTGGTATGTACAGAAGCACAGTGAACATGCACGAATGCGTTATTGAATTTAATATATTGTGCGGTCTACATGAGAAGTTGAGAGGAACTTCGCAAGACAATTAACTGTGAACGACCATGAAGGTCGATAAAAAAGGAATTGCAGGATCGGAAGACAAATACCTTTCTGACTTCTTGCAATGGATGATGCTACCTTAAATGCCACACTATAGGTAGTTATTTTGCATCAACGTGCTTCCTTACTACCTTGATTACAACTTACAGTATCTAGATTTTTCATTAAAATTGTATGAGTGCTCATTTAGTGAATGAAAAGAATGAAATAATAGACGGTTGCTGGAAATGGGATGTTTTCGTTTGCTTTGACTCATCACCTTTTTTTGTCAGCTTAAAGATAATTTTCTTGTTCGCACGTATGCATGCAAAATAAAAGTATAGATGGACAATAGACAATTTCAATTTAAACAACCTTAGCATGTCAGCAAACTCCTATATGTGATATGATTCTCACTAAATAGCTGTAGCTTCGTCGTGTATTCGACACGATTACTCGAATCTGCATAATATCCGTTTGGAAATTTCGCAGACGTCATTCCTTCGAACCTGGTTACCAGCTAGATAAAATTCGGCTTTTGCTGAGTCAACTTTTTACAAGCGACTCACAGTGATAGAATATCTGTTACTCAAAATTGATAAGTATTCTACATGAGAACGAGAACTACTTCGTAAAAGAAAATGACTATTTGCGTGTTAGATACAGAACGTAGCTAGAAAAGAATTGCAATAACAATCATTATACATCTATGTACCCTATCAACTTATGATTCATCATGATAGCTATGCCGGTTGCTAGAATGCTTTTAAAAATTTAACGACCGCCTCTTTGATGTTTCCATCCAGAGAGATGTTATAAAAGATAGACAGAATAGAGGCGCAATCTGGACAAAAAAGTGACCCATCATACATTATATTAGAGTCAGAATTTCACTTGTTATTGCGAAGGCTGGCACCTGCTCTGCCCATGACGACAGGAATCAATACATTTTCATATGATTCCACTGTAAATCAAGTGCTCGATAATTTTTGTAATGAATACACCGTAGGTGGTTGCATCTTGCAGCACGAACGACCTAATGAGGTGGATTGTAAAAACAAATCTCTGATCAATTGAACTTTAAGGTAAAGCACAATTACAAATAAAATAATAAATGTTACAAATAGTTTTTAAACTTTTTCTAGTAATTGAATAAAATGTGATAATTTCTAAAAAATAATAATAAATGTTTAGAATAGTTTTAGGGCCTCCAAACTTCTTCGTTGTACTATTTTTATCTCATCCTGCAAAACCCCATACGTGTACCACGGTATAAGAGGTTCAGTACACGCACGGTCATTCTTAAACCGTGCGTGTACTGAAGTGAAAATCATTACATGACACACATACGTAGTCGTCATGGGCAAATGCCAGCCTTCGCAATAACAAGTGAAATTCTGACTCTAATATAACGTATGATGGGTCACTTTTTTGTCCAGATTCTCCAGTCCTCTATTCTGTCTATCTTTTATAACATCTCTCTGTTTCTATCTGTACCTCAGAAAAAGTCGCTTGTCGGCAATGTAACTCCATTTCCATAATAATATGAAATAACAGAAAAGAACAAAACTGGCCAACGAAGGTAATATGAATTGAATGATTGACGATGGGCATCATGAAAGAAACGCAAGTCATCTATATTAGAATAATATCATACAAAATCAATTATCAATACAATATCACCATTCATTCCGATAGTGATTCAGTGTTCAGATGAAATATCTCGCGTTGATTCATTCATTAAATGTACGATGGGTTCATTCGCCCATATTATACCCAAAACCAGAAAACAGTACAGTACTACTAGTACTAGTGTTAGCCGAAAAGCGTAGTTGATATTTGATGTTAATAAATGAAAACAAGGCACATTTTGGAAAAACCTGAAACTTATTCAGTATCAATACACAAAGGCTCTTGTTTGTTGGAAATATAACAGCCATGATAATTGAGTGTAGAATGGTACCCACTACCCATAAATAACTTCGAAAGCCCGACTTGCAGACAGGTAGACAGTATAGTGAGGCGTGCGGCCGAATGAATAGATACATCTGTCCTACAATTTCTTAGACCTTACAGATTAAAGAAGAAACTAGACTGCTTCAAATTTCCCAATACGACAGGGCTACCGAAATAGGTATTCATATTATTGAAATAAAAAGGACAAAGGAAAAGGAATGAGAATTGGACATGGAAGAAATGCATATTTTGAACATGCAAAAAAGGTCGATAATGCATGCATGCATACATCTGATGAAAATATGAACACAGAAAAATGGAGCAACAAACTCTGTCTTTAACTTAACGTTAATCCCTTTGTTTAAAAGCTTACTGATACCGGCGAAATCTGGATTCCTTACCAAAGCCCAGACAACTCCACCAAATCCTCAAAACCTTCATTACATTTGTAGACACTTGAACTACTTTGAGTAGGCATTCTCATCCATAAAAGTCCTTTTCCTATACAAACGCATGTCATTTGTTTGAAAATTTTCACCGAAAAAGGTTATAATTTGTCTTGAGAAAAATCTACTTCAAGATCATTAACCATTACTTTAGAAGTTATTTGAAATTAATTTTAAAAAAAGTCCACTGAGTGTTAGACATACTAAATATTTTCCGACCATGTTTAAAGTGACATATTTTATAATTTTATGCAGCGCTACTCTATTTTCTCTAATAGATTGGAGCATTGCGAAACCCATGCCGGTACAGTTTTTACAGTTTCCTAATGAGCCTAATTTTAAAGAATCTATTCCGTTACAATTTCTGATGTTTGAATTTGTATAACTTAACTAATGATTTATGTATATTTTTTGTAGAAAGAGCCTAGGCAAGTTAATATCAGTCAACGGCCAGATGGAACCATTGTGGCATCTTTTGCCGCAGCACAAGCATTTGACGCGCCTGGAGTAGATAGCAATTTTGCAGTGTCCCAGACCTTTGAAATCGGAAGAAATGTAAAAACTGCAAAGCATATTTTTTGAAAGCTTAAGCTGTGACGAAGGTGGTAAAGCTATGTACATGATTATGACAAGATATGAAATGTACAATGTTCTATTTTTGTTTTATAGGGGGCATCTTCTTCTGGATCATCCGCCTTCAATAACAACATCGGAGGGAACGAAATGTCCTTTGCTAATAGTCAGGCCCAGGGCTCTCGGTTTGACCCGTTTGGGGGAGGCTTCTCTAATTCTGCTGCTAATGCTGCTTCTAGTAGTTTCAGAAATCCAATGTTTCAAGGCTCCAATTCTAATGCTAATGCTTTTGGTAACCAATTTGGTATGGGTTAAAAACTATTTTTTCCAATGCTCAATCACAGTGCTCAATGACCTATACAATCTAGAAACATGACTGAAACCCATTTCCCATCATTTTTATAAAGTACATGACATCAGTTTTTAATAAAAACATTGTTTAAAAGTTTATATGTAGTATATATATGTAGAAGTATATATGTTTTATTTTTCAATGACAACATACAGCATTACATTATAGCATAAACTTTTTCTAACAAACTTGTTAGTTGATAACCGACGACGTCATAACAGGAAGGTTCATCATAAAAATAACAAGAAATCTGATCAGCTACAAAAATCTTTATCATTTAACAACATATCACCGTCTATTTCATTGAGCTACAAAATAATTCTATCATTTTTGGTACAATCACTAACCACGCCAAAAAAACGTCGAGAGGAATAATTTTATTACTCGAAATCCCAAACCCTGTCATTACTAAACAACCCTCAGCGAATGCTAGCTGTGCGCATCTAAGTTGAAACTAAATATAATTAACATAATCTACTGGAAATCATTAGTTTATACTGTTTTTTAGTTATCCTCAGCACTTTCTTACGACGGAGATAGCATTTTTATCACATAATCTTACAAAGACACGCTACTTTCGAAATTAGGGGACAGAGAAAAATATTCCATATCCATACATTTTATATTCAAATTTGCTTAGATGGCAGTGCTTCACTAACTCTTCCATTTTTATTGCATATTACTCTGTTAATGGATTCATGGCACTGCCACTCACCGCCGCAATCGAATCTAGTATGATACGGTGCGTATAAAGCTGTTGTCTCGTTAGAATCTACTTTCGTACTTTTTAGATTACTGATTAATTTCTTCCGGTTAACAATTTAAGTAATTCAATTTAAACTTCTGATTCAAAGACGATAAGGAAGTTACGTAAATATTATATATATATAGAATATTTAATTCAATATATTTCCCTACTTCTAGCGTCACAACTCGACCATACATGAATGTTTGTAAGATCATACCAACATGTTTCATGATTTAATTTGAAGAATACAAGATTTTTAAACATGTTTTTATAATTGTAGACAGTAGACGTTTTATTTTCAAATCCTGCACGAATACTAAAAATTTCTTGTGAACCTTTTGAATGAGAGAAATGCGAATGTTGATAAAGGTCAAAGTAAGTAACTTCGTTGGATAAGAGTTGTTGGATACTGTACTCATTATTAACCTAATCTAACCTTTACTTCTACAGGAATTATAAGAGGAAAAAATAGAGAGCCTTGAACACCAAGTTTCTTGTGCCAAAAAATAATCCGTTATGATTTCAATGATCAATGATGTCAAGAGAGTTCACCAATAGGAGCGTTTTCGAGCCACAGGTCATGGATGAAATGGTATAATCGGTCACTTACAGCGACTTTGTAAGGCGTTGGATTCAGATTCCTTTTGTGGTCCTGCCGAATCGTTTTCAAAAAATCAGCGACCCTCTGGCGAATGTCTGAGAGTTGAGGAAGTGCTCTAAGAATCTTTCCATCCTTCCAGTACAAATGATAGAGCGGTTCCACTTTCGCTGGGTTCACCCAAGCACGCTTGGACTCGTGGAAGGGATGACGGCACAATACTTTTGAGCCAGCTTGAGGTGCATCTTCACCAGTTTGAACCAACAAGTCAATCAGCGCGTGTCCATCGGCCCCATATAATCTGTAGACGTCTTTTTTTCCAGGCATGGTTACTTTCTCAACGTCTTCGCTTAACTTGATTTTAGGTGTGTGATTAATCTCAACCAGTTTGTACACGCAGCCTAATGCTGGTTGCCGCTGACAAGTGACGAGATGAGTTCCGATTCCAAAACAATTGATTTGGTGACCTTGTTCGTTAAGAGACCAGATTGTCTCTTCGTTTATGTCATTTGAAGCCACTATGCTAAGTGTTCTAAACCAATCTCTGTCAAACCTATATAGTGAAAACCCAAATAACATTAGATAGAACAATCAAACTAGCTAAAATAAAAGTTACATGGTATCTCTTACTTTTTCGCAATTTGCTCAAACTTCTGTCGTGCCAAAGTTGAAAGATATGCCAAGTCGCCGCTGTCTATCCGAATTCCACGTGGTTCATACCCCATTTCATCCAAGGCCATTGCCACAGCACAGAAATTCAATAGGCCACTCCTATTGAGGACCACCAAAGAAAATATGTTTTACATTCCCATAATCTTTCCACCCAAACCCAAACAATTTAGCCCTTATTCCCAAACACTGGATACAAAAGGTTTTTTAATGAGGATATATTATAAGGTGAACGTGTTAGCTCTATATACACACACCAAATACGCACAAGGATGGACAAACACCACACGGAAGCTGGTGATAAGAAAGTTAAATAGATAAAAAGAATGCAGGCATATATATCAAACTGGCGAAAACTTCAACTGTCAATTATACGCGGCTAAAACTGCCATATAAATAAATATCAAATTAAATATCTACTATATACATATATATTTATGTTTAAATAACTAAAATAATACAAAATAAAACTAAACGAAAGGGTGGGGATTGGGACAGGACATACTAATTTCTACCTCTTAGTATCGTACGTGTCGACTAAAGCAACGAATGAGTCCGGGAACGCCAGTGCGTAGGAGGCAAAGGCTGCAAGTTCCCCATCACTGGCTTCCTCTTGTAAAACATCCAGATCAGGGGTCAACTTCTCCTTCCAATTTCGACAAAGATCAATAAAATCGACTTCTTCTCCAGTATCTTTATGTTTGATTGTCTAAAAATTGCAATGTCTTGTTACAATTACAATTATTGAATTAACCGTGCTACTCAGTAATACAAAAAGTTAAAAAAAAAAGTTTGCTAACCCTTCGCTTTAATTCTTTGCAGTCGGAAAAACTGGAAATATAAGCGTGTGCATGTGTGCCCTTCACAGGAATCTTGTACAGTTTTCCAGCCAAGACATTGCTTGTTCCGTCAAATCCTCCTAGGTACACAGAAACATTTTATTCATTCCCAACTGCGATCCATTCTTACCACTTTCCATAAAATAAACAGTCTACTATCAACTATTTAAAAAACACACTATATACCCAGGTAAGCATATTTAGATGCCGACAATCCTCCATCAGGTCCTTGAGCACGTCTCAAACCAAACTCTAGCAATTGAACATTATGTCCAGCTGCAATTCTGTATCTTGCAGCGTTCGTAGCGACGAGGCTGGCATAATTAACTAGCGTTAACAACGTTGTCTCTAACAATTGAGCTACAATCAAAGGTCCCTCAATTCGTAACAAAGGAATTCTGGGAAAGGCCACGCAACCTTCGTCAATGGCATGTACAGTAATATCATTCGCAGTCAGGTTTTTCAAGAAATCAAAAAATGCTGGCTCCACAGATTGTGGTAGAGTTTCTCGCAGGTACTCAATGTCTGCACATGGTCAAGAAACGCGATAAATTAGTTATATTAAGATGAAGAAAATAACAAGAGTTGTAAGTGACACCCACAGGCGGGCCAAAAGTATTTACTTACCACTATCGGAATAATGAAAGTTGTCCAAAAACTTCATTACTTCTTCTAATCCAGCGAAAATGGTAAATTCACCATGAAATGGATTCTTTCGAAAGAACAAATCAAACACGGCACAATCCGTTGTCTTTTCGGCCTTCCAATATGCGTATGCCATTGTTATCTGATACAAATCTACGGGCAAATATTTCATTGTTCTCAATCGTTCATGCATGCCGCAACGGTTTCGTATTATAAAATAATTTTAAGTACATTAACCGTATGTGCTTACCCGTGAGAAGAGGCTGAATAACGCCATTCTGACGATGGCTGCCTCTTCGTGATAAGAACTTGTAGTTATCGGAGCCATTGGAGGCTTCAGGTTTGTTTGCCTCGGTGTCCTCCATAGTTCTACGCTGAAAAGGAATGGGAGATGTTGATGTTACCGCAACAGCTCATGAACTTAGTCTGAACGGACTTGTCTTCGACAGCCAACTTTTTCCTTGAGATTTTCCTTAAAAGAAAGTAAAATATAAAGGAAATTAATGGCGTGAAAGAAGCGAGCAATCAATGCAATTTCCCCCCTGTTCTTTACTCGTCAACTTCAATTTTCACTTTTCTTTCGTTCGACGCACATACATATACAGCGAGAAAGTCTTGATTACTTTAATTTGACATATAATCAGTGATGAATGAGCTATGAGCACAAGTTATTATAAAACTCCCTAGCTCAAGCATTGGAGAGAGAAAATGTTTGAAGGTTGCGGAACTGCAAATAAGGGCGATTGGAGGTTGTGAACTTCATTTTATACTTGGAGACAAGACTCCGTCTCGGTGTATGATACAGAAGGAGAAAGTGAGTCAATAAGCGAAACCAATCACCTTTCCTCTCGTGTAACGATCCCCTTTATCCCCCATTTCTTTTCCGACAACCTTTTTTTTCACTGTCTAGTGAACAGCTTCTAGTGAAAGTTGACATCCTTTTCTTTCACCAGTAAAAAAGTGTTATAGTATATATAATAATGATTTGCATGTTACATGATGATGACCATGACGCTTCCAGGGGACTAAACTGATTGTGTTACACCTACACATACACTTATAGAGTCTAACTACACGGTTGAAAGTGAATGGGTGAAAGCGATATTGTTTTTTGCAATATATAAACATTCAACCATTACCGTTTCCTCTTTTCTCCAACTTTTTGTCTTGGTTCCAGGTGCAAGGTGATACGAATCAATTCCTAATTTGCCCGAATAACCAAACATCATAATTCTCACGCTATCACCACCACCATCATCATCATCAGCAGCAATGGCAAACTTCTTCATGAGTTGTTGTAGCCTAATAGGACGACAAGAGTGATTGTGGAGGGATAAAATATCCATAATCCATACATGCTTGTTATATCATTAACTATAAATTCTAGTACCAACAACGCAGCAGGAGGAGAGTTTTACACTATAATCAAAATGATATATACGTGCATGTGGAAGCCTAAGACAAGCTAAAACACAAGTAAGAGTTTAGTAGTCGCCGTGGGCTTCCTCAGAGGAAAAGGAAATAAGAAAAGAACTCCAGCAGCCGCGTCAATTGTCTAAATAATTCAAAATCAAGGCTACTAATACTCTTGCTCTGGTAGTCTCCAGTTGCCAGTGTTGAAGACACCGCTGAGCAAAAACTGTGGTGAGTAACCTCGTATTTCCTGCTCCTCTGAAGACATCTTTCTGATTGTTACAAAGACACATTTTCCACATAACATGCATTAAGAAACCATTGCTAGTCTGATCGTAATCTCAACTCAGCAGCAAAATTCTATATCCATTCCGTTCCAGGTGGTATCTCTTTGACTGACTATGACATTGACATCAAATTTTTCTTATGTTACCATTATTCTGACGAGAATTTCTTTTACTTCAATGCACGAGTACAATCGCACACACGACATGACATGATGCCCCATGCCCCTAAATATCTTACTGCCCAGTGCACATGCTTTTAGTACAAATCAGAGAAATGTCTGCGTGCGAGGTTCCTTCTTTTATCATGCCAGAAAGAAAGCAATCAAATTGTTTCGCCAAACCATCTTATCTAGCCATTTCATTATCATCGTCAGTACTCCCATAGTCATAAGAACGGTTGCCAAATGCTAATGGAAAATATATTATAATGATTGGGTTGGGTGATTTGAGAGCGGAGTTTCAGAACTGAATATGATTAAAAGGATGGAAACAAAAATCGAAGACAATTTGGATCACACGACGACTTCATTCAAAGCCCCGTGACTAACAACCATTATTTTCACCGAACAAACAAACCTATTCATTATATTTTCGCGTTGATCGAGTTCCTGATTTGATTTATGATAGTGTGAGTGCGACTAAGTATACATATGTATAGATGTCATGCATGCATTGTATCGGTAGTATTAGCGAAGTGAAATGGAAAGATTCACAACGCATTACTTTTTTATGTACTTTTGACTTTTAGACACATTATTAGCAGTTTATCTTTATTACGTCAGACGTCTGTACGGGTCAATATAACTCTTAAATTGTTTTTTTTAGAATTTGGATTTAGAAGCCCAATATCTGTCAGCAAGAAACCTGAGTAAAGGTTAAGCTCAAGTGTCAATGAAGATTTAAAATGGGGTGCGGTGCATGCCTTGTTAATGCGCTTTCTCCTGTCTCTCAAAGATAGTTTGAATTCACTCAAAGTAGGATAAGGCAGGGAGAAGGAGAAAATACGAATTTCGAGGATATTATTATGTATGATTGTACTAATTTTGAAGGTCAAATTACGATCAACAATTAAAATATGCGTAATAACTTCAAAGTACAGTACAGTATGATAATGCATGCATCCTTAAAATTCTATTCCAAACAAAAACCAGGAAAAAAACAAATGATATTCCATGAAGAACCATTCACCATTTACTGTACCTGATAATAAGTACAATTAAAGGAGTAATTAAAATAATTAAAATCAATTGTTATAAAACGTAAAACCGACATTCAACATTGACTTTATCTACAATTTAAAATGTGATATCTAACAATAATAATAATGCTTTATTATATGCAACTAGTATATGTATAATCCGTGTACGCATGGTTTGTTGCTTTTTCTATTACTACCAACTATCATGCATTGTTACTTTGCTTAGATCCTCCGTTGAGAGTCTTTGTTGCAATGAAATCTTTAAACAAAGTCGTGATGGCGGGGGTGTTAAGAAAAGGAATGGTTCAAACAGCGTTCGATTTTTCGAGATCAGAACAAGGAATAATTTTTCAATAGATCAAGACCAACGCCAAAACGCATGAAGCTTTAACAATGTTCACAGATCACACAAAAATAAACGTTCCACCGGAAATCTAAGTTCGCAATTAAAGGCTGTGACTGGAAGAACTTGTAGCAAGTAACAAGTAACAAGAACAATTTATGGTTCATGTAACTACAACTGTAACAAGTCAAAAAAATACATTATATAAATGAGGGATCTTACCTTTATCTCCTGCCACCACTCTTCAGAAGAAATGGTTGATTGGTAGCACAGTAGTGTTGTAATTTCAGCACTTTAACGAACTTGAACCCTCAACCTTACGCGTATTAAAACTGAAGTCTAACCTTCCCTAGGCGTCAGTGGTTATCAGTCCGCTTTTAAATCTCGTAGCGTACTAAACCACTCAACGTTTTTCGTAGCTTGATTCTTTATTTTAATGTTCAGAGGACTAGAAATGGCTATTCTAGGCGTGACTAATTACACACTTTTAAGGAAAACGAAATCTTATTTTCAATTTTGCTTCAATTGTGTTTGTTAACTCATTTCTTTTGTTTTGGAAAACTCCCATCACTGGCCATCACCCATGAGTTCCTTTAGTTAATACAAAAAGAATAGAAGATCGCCAATCGCGAAGGATATGCTGAATGAAGCTAAACAATGAAGCAAGACATGGAAGTTGAAGGTCACACGAGTCGACCTTAGTATCGGTATCTATTAAGCTGCAGAGACCAAAACATATTATTTATTTCAATGCCTAACACAGTTTAAGTGCATAAACATGAAGTCCGATAAAACGTTCTATGTATGACGATTTTTTACTCATACATAATATATCATACTCGTCTTATTTAATAATCTTTATTTTTAACTTTAAACTTCATCACTAGACCCACTGTGTACGACATGGTCCATGGTTCTATCCAAAAGTATCTTATTTATAAGTAGAAGAACATTCACATTGGATTGAGCAGTCAATGCAGCAAGGCTCCAGTCTATTATCCATAATCGCGTGGAACATGTTTACCTTGAGATAAGATGTGAAATTATGTAAAGGTAACGGGGGCATGTATTATATGGAATGGACATAATAATGAATGATACACATATACCCAATTTTTGAAAGGTACATGTTTCGTTTACAGATAAATGTGCATTAATGTGCACCAGTACCACCTTTCACCCCCACCATTCCATTCACCATATATTCCACATGCACTTGCTTAGCATAAAAAAGTTTTTCCAGAAACCAATATGCCAGTGGGTTACCTGTGCCAGTCAAGATATAAAATTTAAAGAATACCATATTATGGTATACGGATATTGGGAGACAGGCAGTACGAGTACGACCTAAAGACAGCATTCATGGACATTAGCTACATGTGACATGTACTACTATCAACTATGGATTTTGGTTTGTTCCAATCTCATATTCCCAAAAATCCAATACCAAAACTTATTACCAAAAATGTATATGGTTATATACACTTGGATTCAATGAACGAACATATTCGTTCCGTTCCTTATCCATTTCTTCCCTTCATTTCATCCGCATGAATTTTGTTCAAAAAGATAGAGATGCTTTGTAGTTGTAAAGCATAAAATTCTCAAGTTGGACCGACTAGGTCCACTCAACTCAAACAAGCATCTCTCACAAAAAAAACATAAATGCGGTGCAAAGCACAAAACCACACACCATGTGCAGATGTATATATCAATGATCGCATGTTTGGAACGAGAGATATTAAGTTTAAAACATTTTGATAGAATTTGGTAAATAAAATTCGGTAAACTTTTTCAAGTTTTCTCGTAATAGCGTAGCTGACAGCAGAAACTACAACTTTTTTTGTGCTGCAGGTTAATTATCAAGGTAAGGAATTAAGTATAACTTTTATAACTAGAAGATGAACAAACATGAAAGTGCATTTGTTGAGTTGTATTGTGTAGACTTGTTATTGACATGATTTCTCCCTGGTTTTTTTAATATTGAAATAATCTGTATGCAGTGTAACTTAATTTAAAATTTTGCATAATAATTGATAATTTTGTTTGTTTTCTATTCAGTTGAATACTATTCAGAAACCGTATTAGTGATCAACCATCAACCATGCATTTAATGTTTTATTTGGATGATAATGGTGATCGGGTCTACACTCTGAAGGTATGCATTTGAACATACACTTATGTTTGAGTTTCAGTTATAAGATTGATGTTGTGTATTCAATGTTAACTCGTAATTATAAGATACATACTTGGTAGTCAATAGTTGATAGTACTTGGCATGTAGTAAATGCTTATGTTATTATTTTTCCAGAAAGAGGATCCCAAAGGCAACCCTACCATATCGGCGCACCCTGCACGATTTTCACCTGAGGATCAGTATTCCCGTGAAAGAATAATTATCAAAAAGAGGTTTGGATTGCTGTTGTCGCAGAAGCCAAAAATTGCAGTTTAATACGCATCGCAATGATTTATTTTTATGTCCACCTCCACATCTTAATATACCGTTTTCTACCGATTTATTGATATGATCACAATGTAACAAAAAAATAATGTTCAATAAAAAGACAAAGCCAGCTACACAATACTCGATTGGTGACGCTACTTACTAACAATAGTTTTTTTATTATCACTTATGCTTTACAAAGAAAGTTAGATATACATTTCGTTGGTACGCCAGACACAGTAGCCACAATGTCTTAAAAAACCAGATGATTTACATTTTACATAAATGTCACAGTACAGCTCCCAGCCGATGAGCTGTCGCGTCAAAACAAGTGCTGAATTAATTAACTATTCGTGAATTAAAAGTTTGTTATTTGATGTTGTGGCTGATTGAGCCTGAGGACAGTAAACCTGCATTGCACACAATAAACCTCATAAAACAGTTTTGGGAAAAACATTTCCAAATATTTGTAAGCAACTTTATAAATAGTCAACAGGAAATTCTTACAATAATAGTTGATAGTTACACATATTATGAAATAAAATAACGTGATGAAATCTAACATTGATTACATAACGACCGGCTGTCAATTTCTAGCATCCTCCTTTGGCATTGGAATAAACTGTGCGTGGTTAAAATTTTTACCTCTGCATATTACCTGAGGACATTCCACATCACTATCATCATAAAAGACAAACAACCTCTTTTCAGCGACGACGTGCATTAATGCAACAATGAAGATAGATATAGATAACAGCGTTTCCGTTTTGTCATCAATGATTTTAAGAACATGAATCATGAGCTGTTCCATACTAATGCGAGTTTCAGTTTCTTCCAAGGGTTGACCATTTTCCTATAAGTGGTAATAAAAAATAATTAATACAGCTTGCCAATGCCAATTATAAAAATTGGAAGACTTTACAAATGTCAGTTCGCCACTTACATCTAGCCCTAGGTCCCTTGTTAACGACTTCAGAATTGCCTTCTTCAACCCACTCATGTCTATTGGCTTCGGTTTCCTGCTGAACTTTATCGAATCTATGCCCGATACGAGACTCAGGGGATCCTCATTTTGAAGGAATTGTGATTGTGGCACTGAACCCTGAGCTCCCCAACCACCTACGTAGTATATTTAAATATTCATTTTAGAAAAATTCTAGTAAACATTTAGCATAAAGAATATAATTGTTTATGTTGTTACAATATGACCAACTGAGGCGCACATACTATACAAGTAGAAGTAATTGGTAACTTACTTTCATTTGCAGCATTACAATCCCTTTGGGGAAACTGGTCATCATGTTCATTTTCTGGCTGAGACTAAAGTAATAAGTTTGAAACATCGTATAGTTGACACGTAAATAGTCACAAGTGAAATATGCTATAGTGGTAATAGATTGTTTTAAATAAACTCACACAAAAATCCTCCTGCATATCTCTAGGCAGTTCAATATAATTTTCATTGTCAAAACCATCATCTCCATAATGAGAACCAGCGTTCCCTTGAGCTCTGGTTGTTAAGAGGTCTAGTATACTTCGGTTGCGGTTCGTAAATAACCTGCAAGAACAACAAAACATTGCTAACAGATTCACGCTAAGTATTCCAACTTTATTTTGAAAATCTACATAGTTTATAGTAAAAATCAATTACTTGAAAATTGGAGGAACATATTTGGGATCATTTTCATTTTCAAAATCAGCTGGATCAAAATCATCTTCGTATGTTGACAACTCGATCCCAAGGAAAGGAATGATGACCTTTGCAGCACTCCAACTTTCTATTATTTTATCATCGTACACTGTCCTAGCTGCTGCATTACTACTTACATTAAACCTTCTGTTCTGTTCAGCCCAGTCTATTTTACAAAAATCAATGCACTCTGGCTCCTTCCTAACTTTTGGCTTTTTTGGGGCTTGCTTTACAGCCCAAGTATTTTTTGGCCGGACAAAATTTGGACCACACCAACCAAACTTGGATCTACTTTCTTTTATCAAACCCTTGACCCGTTGGAAATACTCATCTAAGCAGTCTAGATCCGGGATATCCTTGAAAGATACTGGCATAATTCCATTGTCATCATTGCCTGCATTCTCGTTTAAAGGCCCGTCGCCAAATGTGTCGTTCAAATAGTTCGGCTCGGGTTCTTCAGGATATTCTGCAGGCCGATCTTCAGGATTATACGCGAAATCTGCATCCACTGGAACGAGTGGATCTTGTAGGATCTCAGCCTCGCGCATTCCCTCAGCTTCATTCAATGGTTGACCCTAACGAATACAACAAGATCATAGTATTTATAACTGTAATAAATCCATGACGTGTTTTTCTTTAAAATGAAGACAAATAATTACCCATATATCGTAAGTCTCTGGATCAAACTTTTGCAGCTGACGAAATGGAAGGTAATGCAGGCGACCCATGTCCATTGCTAACAAAAACAGTTAATAATGAAGTTGTAATTATTTCTCACTAAAATAGCATTAATAAATTATAAATGCAGGCTTACGATTCATATATGATTCAGGTATGCGTAGAGCGGATTCCATATTTTCTGCCTCTTTAGCTGTTTGCATGGGATGCTCTTCCTCAGGTTCCAAAAAATGGCTATACCGAAAATTCACAATAGAAGCAACCCCAGTTAGAAATTGAAGGTAAAAAGTAATTGAGCAATATAAATATCTATGAACCAACCTCAGGTAATCAAAGTCAAGATCTTCGAATACCATTTCATTAAACTTCTTCTTTAAGACATTTCTTCGCGTAACGAACTTAACATTTTGTTCCTCCAACCCAGTCAATAGTTTCGAGTTGTCCTCCTCAACAAACTTTCCACGCTTCTATTTTCCAGAGAATTGACAATTAATGATAAAATTAACAGAGACCAATGTGGTGTATACGATAGTGATATAATGAGAAGACGAACTTTTTTCTTTTGTTTTTGACGTCGACCAGGTACTTCATCATCATCAATATCAGCGTCACCGTGACCTTCTTGTGGTTGTTCGTCTTCAACATCTCCCTGCTCCTGTCCTTCTTTCTTCTTATGACGTTTCTGTAACGATATCTCCGACGCCAAAGACAAAACTTGGGAATGAGCGTTATCCACACGACAAACATAAATCTTCGTACCGATTTCTACTGTGCTAGACGTCAGCTGGAATGTTGAAGTTATTCTTATATTACCAAGGCTTGATTGAAATAAATAAATTAGAATGCAACAGGTATATATACATTAAGTTACCTGCATGTTAGATTTGTCATAAGTCGGTGAATTAATCATCACATTTATGCAATCTAACAGTCGAAGATTGAATGCATTTTGAGCATTGATCCTCTGAAGAAATAAAAATATAAAATATATTACTTTAAGACATTTTTAGTTTACTACATGCCAATCCCGGGACCACGAACCCACTTACATTAGTGTTAAACATCTGACTACAAGTTTCATAGATAGTCTGAACCTCGCTCCCAGTTATACTATCGGCGCCACTGGTGACACCTGATGTCATTGAGCCCCTGTCTGTCCCACTTGCGCTGTCTGCTGAACGAATGGATAGGCGCTTTCTAGTTCGTCCTGACTGTCCATTGATTTCCCCCTTAAAACAATAACCCAATAATTGTTACAACACGCACATGCCAGTCCAACATCCAACTTACAACTCCTGCTGAACAATTTACTTCGCCAAATCTGTCAATCGTGAAAGTGAAAGTATCTATGATCTACTTTCTTACATGGGCAACGGGTTGACTGTTATCCTCTGGAATGTCAACATTTGACACAGCAGAAGATGACGATGTTGGTGGACGATTTTCAACTTCACTTTTGCTCCCTCCATCAGATCCACTACTTTCCTCGTCGAGTGACGAATCATTAGATAACACAGCTTTCTTTCTCTTGCCTTGTTGAACAGGCCCTGATACTGTTCCGTTTCGCACATTTTTGCTACGTTTTACAGGAACTTCCTCCTCATCACTATCATCAGGCATATTAAAATCAGCAAGCGCACGAGCGTCTCTTGGCTTTTTAAGGGGAACTTTCGGCGGTACCGGTGTATTGGCTTTTCTTCTAGCTGATACCCTCATAACTGCCTCCACTGGTGAGGCTTCAAAAATTTCTGACTCATCCTCACTGCTCGACATTCTGGAGTTCTTAGTGTGAAGTTACCCGAATCCGCTAGTTAGTTTACCTACGTAAGTTACAACCAAACACCTTATTCAATAAAAGAATTTCACTTCATTTAAATGTTAAACTAATCAAATCACGAGACTAACAACAAACAAATAATATTGAATACAGTCATTTCATTTTATTATCAATTATCGTTATAAAATAATACACATACAACATATATGAAAGAATTGATTAAATTTTCATCGAGATTCTCTCACATCACCCTTCATACCACTGACCACTCGCCACGATATCCATAATCCACATTATTATTTTTTCAACCCTTTTACGTATTTATGTACTTTTCTTACAACAAAATTTGGGTATCCAGGTTGTTGGTTGTAATAAATCCTTTTCAGTATTCCGTGTTTTCTATCATGTATTGTTGATTCTATTCACTAACTGCTGACTGCGAGTACTGCGACTATTCAGTATTCGGACTCAATCGATTTTAAACTTTTTTCTGCACTTGTTGGTTATGTGATTAAATCATAAAACGTATTATGGTCATGAACTGAATTATAAGACAAAGTTTTAAGATAACTTGAAGTAACAAACTGGTGAAGTGCTAATGTTACTAACTAATCACTCATCACCAATCCCTCATAAATAGTTCTGAATTAATTTAATATCGATGAATTATTACTATTACACAATCACAGAATACTACTGGGGTAAACCTCGTAAACGAGGTCACTGATTCCCTCCTACCACCTACTGAAACTATTTTTGATTTTGCAAATTAAATGTCTTCTCATTCCTTCATTGTTTATAATACTACATGGTTGATGGTACACCAACAGCCAACTATATATAACATTACTCTATTTCGTTTCCCTTGAATTGGGAAGTAGATTAAATATAATAAAAAATGGATTCAATCAAATCCAATAAAATCTTATACTGGTTGGATGAACACAAACTCAGCTCAAAGACAGAAAACAGTTAAAATCATATTATCAACATGAGAAAAAGCTAGCAGCGAAAAGCATAGAGCAGGTTTATATCTTTTTCAACCGACACAATCTTATTCTCACACATACCTATCTACATGTATAAAAAGCTGCAATAAAAAAAAATACACTTCCCTCTCAACACAACCCCACTCACCACTCACTCAAAAGGGCTGATACTCTTTTATGCTCTCGTCCGGAGGAAAAGAAAACAAAGCAACTGTCATAATACCAAACCAAATACCCAAGCACTGCACTGTATGTAAATGTATAAAAGGGTATGTGTATCTTTTTATGTACCTTACTTTTGTGTACTTCACTAAAATAACCTATAGCGGGCTCGTCCTATTGGCTTCACATATTCGTAAGTAACCCCAAGCGCTTTTGTCTTCTCATTTGAATTTTTTAACTTCTCGTCAGCAATAGTGTATAGCAAACGAGTTATGCGGAGTAAAAGTAAAAGTGCATATAGTCAATAGTGCACTTTGCTTTTTGTTTACGGTGAAATCTGTATCCACAACAAAAGTCAGTGTTCGTAGAGGAGTAGAGTGCTTTATGATGATCAGAAACATGTGTGTGGTGTTCTATCCGGTTGGATTGATTTGATACGTTCATTTTCCGTATTCATTGATTAAACTTGATGGATTTTTCGATCTGTTCCGAGGTTTCCGAACATTGTTATTTCAACTCCATTAGGGGTGCAATGACGACAATTGATTAAACAGTCAACAGTGGAGCGTTATAGGCGAAGGTGAAAGTAGTGAGATTTGAAATTTGAAAAGTGCAATACCAACTACTGGTGACTGGACACTGACAACTGAATGAAGAATTAATTGATGTACAATTGACAGACCAGAAGTTGTAGCAATCGACAGTCTCAACAGAGATGTTCAAGAATACGTTTCAAAGTGGATTCCTCTCGATCTTGTATAGTATTGGTAGTAAGCCGCTTCAAATATGGGATAAAAAGGTAAATGGAATGGGAATATTGTGGTCCTAACCTAAACACTTTAAACTAAATACAAAATATGCAAGTAATCAATTCCAATTATGTATCAACGCCTGCCTGGTGTATTTTCACTTTATTACATAGGTTCGTAATGGTCACATTAAAAGGATTACAGACAACGACATACAGTCTTTAGTATTAGAAATCGTCGGGACCAATGTCAGTACAACCTACATCACATGTCCCGCAGATCCGAAGCTCACTTTGGGAATCAAGCTACCCTTTCTGGTCATGATTGTTAAGAATATGAAGAAGTATTTTACGTTTGAAGTTATGGTATGAATTATCTCTGATTTTGAATTTAGTGCAGGGATTAATGTGAATGTTTTATTATTATTAGCTTAGTGAATTAGCTTGGATGACTTTATTTTTCACTCTTTCATCTTTGCTTTGACTTTTGGCCTGTTTAACGTCTATTTGTCACCAGTTTTATTAATTGCTTTAAATGACTTCTTAGCATCCTCGATCAAAAATACTTTTTTGTGCAATTGATTGAACGAACTGCGAACCACCTTTCTTGCTACCTTTGTGAACATTTCAACTTAGTGTCATTATAGTGTTTCGGACAGATAATATTTTTGAAAAGCATGGCATCTGCGGAGGCTACAGGTGAACCAGTTCCATCGTCATCTAAGGCAGATGATAATAAGGATGTAGGTTTTGGGACCTCGAAGGACGCTATCAAAAGCAAATCCTTGAGCTCTTCAAAGCAGCAAAATTTCACAAGTTCGAGTGATGCTGACACTACTTCAGGTTCCAGCGATGAAGTTAGCAACATCAAGAAAGACAAAAGGCAACTTTGGAATTCTGTTGAAACTGAATTAGAACGTTCATTCTTTTCGGTTCGTATGTCTGTCAACCCGAGGAAGAAAAAGAAAACTCAGCTCGTAAATGCTGTTGTGACGCTTGAAAATTGTCAGCGATTTAGTAATCCGCCGGTTGGATCCACCCTTAAGCTCAAATTTGTTGCACAAATACCATATCAAAAGAAGCCACTTTTTGAAATAGCAGAGCTTTCTAATGACTATGAGAAGATGGAAGAAGAGATGTGTGCATTTTACACTAAGCTATGCTACAAACCGGTTCTTCGACCATCCAAGAATGATAAAGGACATTATGGAGTTCTAGTGAGGAACAAAGCAGGCAAGATGACTTTAAGAAGAATCAAGTTCCTTTCAGGACCTTCGAAGGGAATAGTTAAGGTTGACATGATTGATTACTACCAAAGAGAGTCCGTTGATATACGGTCAACGTTTTGGCGTTTAGCTGAAACTTTTGCCAAGCTTCCCCCAAGAGTAACTGCCATTCAAATGGAAGGAATGTCTCACTATTTTCACCAAGAGCTTTTCAAGCAGTTTATGAGGCCTGATGGCGAGAATTTCATCTTTGGTGGAGAACTTATTGCTGAAGTTCAACCAAATGGATTCGTTTTGATTTGGAACGAGGATTTTCCAAAAGACAAATTTTCATATGGCATCAATGGGTATATAATACAGTCATTCGTCAAAACCCTTCGAGAACCTAAATTGCCACCAGTGGGAACCCCGAAACCGAACATATTTGTCGTCGATGCAGATAATGATGGTGTGATTAGCCTTCAGGTCGACTCAATCATTGCGCAGCACTTCTTTGAAGTATTCGATTCTATTCATGAAGCGGATATTGCAAGTCTCAAAGGGACTGTACAAAGTCCTGCGGCACGTCTTGGAAACGATTATGACGTATTCTTAGCTCCTTACAAAAAATTGAGTGGAACACACTATCGCGCAATTATTGTTTCCGATGTTGACGAAGAAAAAGTTGACGTTCAATTCATTGAGTATGGAGATATGGACACTGTCAATATCTCTGATTTGGTTCGCTGTTCAGACCTACATCCATTCTTAAGAATATTTCCACCGCAATTCATTAAAGCACATTTAAAGAACATTAAATCTCTGGATTCCGAAAACTATTTCTGGAAATATCATGTAAATGATGATCCGTATATAGTACAAGTAGTGGAAAAGCTTGCCGAAAACTCCCTGGCAGAAGTTGTGCTGAGATCACAAAGCAATGAAACTTACGGGTACATTGTAAATGATATGATTATAAATCAGAAGTTGGCTACACCAGTTAACCCAAGCTACAACTACAAAGCAAGACTGGCGGAGACCCACTGTGACCTCTGGAATGTCAATTTGTACACTGCCTTAAATAGCGGAAGTCGCCTGAAACTTGGAATGGAACTTTCTGTCCACTTGTCGTTTCACGAGAGTATGGGCAGTCACTTTTTCATTACTTTTGCAAACCTTAAGAAAAAGCACCTCAAGTTCGAGGCTGAGTTTCGGAAAGAAAGTAAACGACTTTGGAAAGCATTTGCAAATATTCACGTAAATAGGTGGTTTGCAGGCGCAAGTATGTTTTGTTACAGTTCTATTATTAATAAACCAGCCAGGGCTATACTGTTGGAATGTATGCAGAAAAACAACCTTAGAAATAATGATTCGTGGAAGGTTTATCTTATCGACTATGGAGTTTCGGAAGTCATTCCATTCAGTGATTTCTGGACAATATCGCCGGATTCTGCTGCAATCCCTTCATTTGGTTTACGTGCTACCAGTAACCAACTTCCCTCTGAGAAAAAAATTAGAAAATTTATTGGAAGCATATTGGAAAAAGAGGTTATTGTAGTAGTTCAGTCGATCCGTGAAGATTGTTGTGGGGAAATTATTAAAGTAGATTTCAAATCTGTTGATGTAACGGATAATGAATAAGTCGAGTGTACACCGGTACCAGCGTCTGAAGTAGTTTCAAAAGCGTCTGCTATTACAGTTACGGAAGAGGAGAAAGTGAAGACTGCGCTATTGCCAAGAGACTTATACCCCACACCCGGTAATAACAATGAGGGCAATAGGCTATTGCCCTCATTGTTATTACCGGGTGTGGGGTATAAGTCTCTTCAGGGGAAGGTAGATAATTTCACGAGCTTGCAAAAAGTGGAGGAGTATGGAACACCAGAGAAATCTAAGTATTCAGTTTGTACTTTAAAGCAGCATGACTTATGTGCCGAGGATGACATGCGGCGAAGCAAAAACTCCTAGCTTGTCGCACGAATCATTAGTGTTATGGGTTAAAATGTGTACTACGTTTTTGACGATTGTTGAGGTATCTGTTTTGTTTGTACGTATGCAATTTACTTATGTGTGCTGCACTTACCTTTACTGTTTCTGCTTAGTCTTGATAAAGTAGCATTAGTAGCATATAAGACATTTGACATCCTCTAATAACTATTCCTCCTGCCTAGGTTTTAGATGACAAAAATGTTCGACGACGATTCAGAGCCTCAAATTATCAATCCACTACCAGAGTAAAACCATTTATATGCACGATGCCAATGCGTTTGGATGATGGATGGAATCAGGTCAGTTTAAAATCAGCAGTCTGTATTTCAATCGCCACCTTCTAATGGGCTATTTTTGTTGTTGCTTTCACTTCCCAACTTGCAATGTACTATATGTTGTTTGTAACGAATTACAGATTCAGTTCAACCTTAGTGACTTCACAAAGCGTGCCTATGGCTCAAATTATATGGAAACCTTGAGAGTTCAGATTCATGCTAACTGTAGAGTTCGTCGGGTGTATTTCTCAGGTATTTGCTCAGTCGAAAATCATTCAGCTACATGCTCTTTAATCTCTGGTCATATAAATCTAATATTTTTGGACTACTTGTTTTGTTTCTATTCAGATCGACTTTATGCAGAGGATGAACTTCCTGCTGAATTCAAATTATATCTTCCTATTCAAACGAAACCCAGAACCGCACAACACTGAATCCCATTCGAGTTGTACTTCAAATTCAGGGTCCAAATATTTTACTGTAATTTTGATTCAGAAATTGGTTTGCTTGGTCATTATTTTCGTTATAATAATAATAATAATAATAATAATTGCTGTAATTTGTAGTTTATTCTACAATAGGTTAGGGTTACAGATTTGCATTGTGAAGTCCTGACTTTTTTCAACCATAATATGATGTTGTTGTATGTCTATTGTTCTGGTAATTCATTTATGAGTCAACGCTGGCAGGTTTGAATTATAAGCTGTTTATAGGTAGCATGTGTAGCAAAAGGTCAGTTATATAATAATGTTATTTTCTAACTCAAAGTTTTGGGTTAGTGGAAACATAGAAAATATGATCTCAGTCAGTACTTATGATAAAACCTGTATAGTAAATGGGCTAATAATTAAATGACTATGTTTGTATGTATTTGCTGTCTCGTCTATTTTCTTTCTTACGATTTAGTAGCAGGAAATATAGCAGCAGTAAAAGGCCGTATCCATTTTCGCACTAGTCTAGTGTAGATAAGCAAACTGTCAAGATATTACTGCTACTATTACGTAATCATGGACTTACTATGCGTTTATACCATCACACAATATGCATATTCAAAAAAACAAAGATTTATATCACGAACTTCAATTACATTCCGTTTCATCTTTACTAAGTTTCTTTTCTAAAACAATTTTCTTTATCAGCTCTTTTGTATTGTATTTGGGCAACGATGAACAGGACGCACTGCGTTCAGGTTTAGATTATAATAATTAATAAGATAGAATCTACTTTACGAGAATATTATCAGTATCAGACAGAGAACAGAAGTACAAATAGACCTTATTATAAGTAGAAGAAAGGAGTTTCGTCTCATACAACGGGATAGATTAAGATAGATAACGGGATAGATATTTATACACGACGAAATAAAACACAAAAGAAAAGATATTGGTGAACAGGAAAATAGGGATATTATCTTAAACACTTTTTTGTGCTCACGTAAGAACGAAAAAGTAATAGCATCTTAAGTAATGACTAGTTTTTGTTTCAAAGATAATTAGTTTTCAGTAGCAAATAAAAAACAAAGTTATCTATACGTTGAAGGCATTAATGGACGTTGCTGGGAAGGCATAAGAGGTCTTTGTTGACTCGCTCCTGGTGTTGTCTCTCTTGTAGGTGTGTTTCCTCGTGATGGCCTTTCGGGAGCTTGTGGTTGTAGCTGAAGTGAAGATGCCATTGGAGTTCCTGGTAAGCGCCGTTCCACACTTGGCGATCTTGTGCTACGTTTGAAAACTCCTTTAACCTTATCCGTAAAGCTTTTCTTTCCTTCTATATCTGAATTTAATGAGAGATCGGACCCCGCCTGCAATAATATCCAATATGATAAGTTGGAGTTCGGAGAGGTTACTTACTAACAATGAACAATAATAATAAAAATAGTTTTATGATTTTATACTTGTGATCCTCCAATCATTAGTTTTTCTGCTGCAGGCGTTTCTTCAATACTCTTGGCTTTCACAAATTGTTTCACTTTACGGACCAGCGTTCCACTTTTTGACTTTTCTTTCGTCGACAATGTCGAGACGCTGTTAAGCAAATCAAAGTTTCTGTTATTCTAGCCGTATTAGTACATATATTTTATAGAGCATGTACGTATGAAAGTGGTTATAGCTTACCGTTCCATACTGGATCCTCTAGAAAACTGACCGTCTATTGAAGTTAAACTACCAGCGCTACCAGCCTCTGATCCGCCTTTCCATATTTTCTAAATCAAGCATAAATTTGTTTTGTAAGGCGTACCTAGTATGAACGAAAAACATAAATAGGAACGCTAAGTGGTCTGCAATAAGATGACTTACCTGCTCATCCGGCATGGCTACAGACTGATCTAAAGATAAAGCCTTTCTGTGTAGTGTTCCTTGAGGACTGAATGGTGATGAGCTTACACCCCCGCCATCACTCATATTACTACTTATCCTTCTCGTTCCACTGGATGATGATGGCCCACGACCTCGAGATGGCAATGTTAAAGTTGACGAAGATACAGATCCCATGTATGGCTGCTGCTTTACTGGGTAGCTCTTCACTCCGTACGATGCTGGCATTGATACCAGACTTTCACGGGACTTGGGTAATTCCGAGCCTTCCGTATCCCCTGTAGTTTCGATACACGTTGATATAAAAATATTATATATAGTCATTCATACTAAACTTACTAAGATCATATGTACATATATCGTACCAACGGAAGCAGCACGCTTAAAGTGTCCTCGTTTCTTTTCTTTCGGATTCATCAAATCGTCTGGTTCTTCAATGGCCCTCATGTTTTGTAAATGATGGAGGATTTCCGCTGCATTCAATTTGGGAGGTAGCTGTGATAGATTACTGTTTGACGCCGTTGGATTGAGAGCTGCCAGTTTACTAATAATTTGATCAAGTAGCTTATCTTTCTCAGATCTGACTTTCTTCTGCTCTAGTTCTCTCTTGATTTGGACTTCTCTCTGATTCTCCAGTCTTTCACGGTCTTTGCGAAGTTTCTCATTTGCAGTTCTCAACTTGGCATGCGCGTCCCGTAGTTCGAGCAAGTCAGTTTGGGAAGATTCAACTTTACGTTTCATTTCCGTCTGCTCTTCCTCTAGAGATGATTTCAATTGCTCAAATCTTCTCTTCGCCTCCATTCTTTCTCGGTCCTTCTCACGCTCAATCTATGTTTGAAGTTCAAAGTGGGGGTTTAGTTTAATCTGTAAAATTACGTGTTTCTGAGTAATATAATTCACATTTGCAAACCTCGAGGAGAGTTGTTTTTAAGTCTCTCGCTAATGTTGTCGCTTCCTTGAGACGTCTTTGTTGTTCTTCGCGTTCTTTCTGCCATGCAAGTTCCAGTTTGGTTCTTCCTATGGCACTGGCACCCCTAACTCTACCGGTTCCACTCAATAATCGTTCTTCTTCCAGCTAAACATGCAATATATAGATGGAATGATATAGATTAGTTGATATGTATATGCAAATGTGTATGAAGAGAACAGAACAGAAATGGCCTAAGAATGTAACCTCATTAATTTTCTGTTGCATTTCAGCTACTTTCATTTCCCATCCTGATTTATCTGTGACAAACTCCGTTTTCTGACGACTAGTATCTCGTCGAGCTTCTGCAAGATCATCTTCCAATGCTGTGATGCGCTCCTGAAGACCACTGACTGCAGCCTGGGCACCTGTCGCTGCTTCCTCCAAACCTGTGACTGATCCTCGCGTTGATGAGCCACGTGATTTCAACTCGGCAATCGCCCGTTGTGCAGAATCTACCATTTGTCGGAAAGTATCTCTCTCTCGTTTGGCTCGACTTAGTTGTTGCTGAACTGTTGTAATCTCTTCAGTTTTCATTGCTAATGCTTGATCATGACGCATTTTTATTTGTGCCATTTCATTACGATGGAGTTTCTCTTCCGCAGTTAATCTGTAAAACAAAACATTTTGTGCACGATTGTATAAAACACACAACTTATTTCCTTAAAACTCTGTGTATTTCATACCGCTCTCGTAATTCTTTCATTTCTTTGTCGGATTTCTGGGATGGTTCTGCAGCCAAGCTTCGTAGCTGAACTTGTGCCACCTTGTCAAAGTCTTCCAGCTGCCTTCTTAGCTCATCATTCTTTAAAAATTAATGAGATTCCGTTAATTCAACTCCTGCTTCTAATCAAGTTCAAAAGATATTTGTAAATATGTATTACTTCTTTTTGCATATGGTGAATTTGGTCCTTGTAACCCTCAACCTCTTTGCACTTAGATTCTAAATCTTTTGTAGACTCGTTGAGCATATTCTTCAATTTTGTAGATTCTCTGTCCCCTGGAATGCTCATTAGTTTCTTGGCACTTAGCTCTGCATCATGAAGTTTCTCCTGGATTTCACAAATAATGTATGAAATGGTGAATGCAAAATTACATTCAAAATTATATAGATGGGTGACAGGAGGGTTACCTGTAACGCTAATTTCTCCTTAATCCACGTGTCTTGACGATTATTGAATGTTTCTCGTAAAGCACGCAACTCTTTATCTATCGTATCATGTTCTTTACGAAGCCGACCCATTTCGCTACAAACGTAAAAGAAATCATGTTTCTGAAAAATGCACAATGGTTAATATTTAGCGATTTTCGTTTATGCTTACCCTTCAAGCTTATCCTTTTGCCCACTTAGTTTAGAGTTTTTAATAACCATATCATCCTGAATGGTTTCATACTGGTCTTTCATTGAATCTAAGCTTTCTTTGAGAGTGCTGACTTGAGATAAAAGGCCTTTGTTAGCCTCTCCCATTTGGTGCATCCTGGATTGGTGGTTTTCTATATCGATACGAGCTCTTACAAGCTCGTCCTCCAGACTACGCTTTTCCGCATCAACGTCACTTTTCAACTTTGCCAGTTCTGCCTGTGCTTTCTTCAGCTCCGCTTTCATTTCCAAATCTATTTTGGAGCTGGGCTCTTGTTCCAGCGATCTGTAATTACAAGCATTGGACAATTACTTTTCCAATCTAATATATATGAGTTAGTGCACATAGTACAAGTTTACTATGTTGATTTTGAAAGAGAAAGCAAAGTTAATTAATTATTACTTTGCTCTCAACGGCTTTCCCTTCGATTTGGGCGTCGCAGCTAATTCAGCTTGCAGTCTTTCAACCTCTCGTTCTTTTTCAATTAATTTCCGTCGTAAGGCTGTAACTTCGTCGAGATTCTGCAATGAATGGATTTGAAGAAAAGTTAGTTCTGTATTCTATATAGTTCCCGTTTTCAACTTTTACTCCTACTTACCTTGGACTTGGTTATGTTTGGCGATGACTTTTCCCAAGATTGTGCATTATCCTCAGCCTTCTGGAGATCTTTGTTGAGCTTTGCATTGGCTTTCTCAAGTTCTTCAACCTTTTTCTGAAGAACTTTGGACTCCTGAAATCGAAAAAAAGTTATACAACTCAGATTATTTTGTATTATGCTACAAGTACATTTTTGTATCATTATTACAATTTACTACAAAAAAACTATGTACCTGTTCATTAAGCTCCAATTGAAGTTTTAAGTCGTCAACATCCAGCTTATCGGTGGGTTCTTTAGGAGCTGGATCACCTAATCTGCCAGTCTCCACTTTGCCTTTGGTTAGATCGGGTCGGGATTTGGATGACATCTTTTTAATTTGAATGAGCAATGTATCATTTTCATTTTCAATTCGGCTAATCTTTTGACGCAGACTTGTGGTTTCTTCCTCTGCAAATCGAAGTTGTTCCCGAACATCGGATTCTCGTTCCAATGCACTCTGTAAGTCTCGAAGAGTCTTGTGAGGATCAAAATCGGGAGGCATAGACGATTCAGCTTTCTAAATTATTCAAGTGAAGTACATATAATACATAATTGAAAGACCCAACTGAAAAATTTACTCTAAAGTCTATCATTTTTATTCGAAGTACCAACCTCGCTTGACAGGGATTTTGTTAAAGTAGGCTTCTTCTTAAATCCTGGAACTCCAAGCAAGTTGTCTTTGCCAGATTTAAGCTTTTCGATTTCAGATCTCGCCTTTTTCAGCTCTTCTTCCATTTTCTTGATCTGTCCCGTCCCTTGAACGCTTTCTAGCCTTTGTTCCAGTTCTTTTTTCTCCGCTTCAAGTTGATCAGCTCGTTTCTCCACTTTTCTCAGTTTGAATTGCAAAAGCCTACAGTTCTTGGAAGCATCGTCGAGTTCTTTCTTCAAGTTAGCAAACTCTTCCGCCTGTTCCTCACGGAAGCTGTCTTGCATTTCCTCAAATTCTTCTTGCATGTCTCGCATTTGTTGAATCGCCTCCCGTTTTTCTTCTTGGAGTTGATCGATTTGAGATTCAGATGCTGTCATTTTTGACTTCAGTTCGGCAATTTGACGCTAAAAGTTTTAAAATTTATTATACAATACGTAGCAAACATTTACATTTTAAATCAATTATAACACACATTTACAAGCCAACTGAGCCAACCTGAAAGATTTCTGGATTTGGCCTGGCACTAAGATCAGACTCAAGTTCCCGAACTCTTGCTTCCAAGCTCTTTTGTTCATCTTTCAAATCTTCATTTGTTGATGTCAACTGATTAATCTTTTGCGTCAGTCTTAAGTACTCACTCGACTACAAGTACATAATTAATATTAGAATTTGAAAAATTAATTACCTGATATTGTCATTGCTAAAATTATGCATATACATGGCTAAATTACAAATAGCATACTATTCAAATATTTATTCAATGGTGACTGGCGAACGTTAATTTTAATTACAAAGTTTTCATCTAGCCATGGGAAAGGTAAGCGTTTTTTCTAACAATTGATTTCGTGAAAAAAATTGATGATTTTGCATTTGTTCGGAAGGAAGCCAAAGTTACAACTTACTTGCGGTCTGGGTGCATCCAGACTGGCCACACGTCTCGCAAGGATGTCCGCTTTCTCCTTTTCCAATTTATCACATTTCTCCCGAAGTCGATCCACTTCCTTCTTCATGTCTTCCACTTCCCATGAGCTCATGCCACCAATCGTTGTCTCCATTACATCAACGAGAGTGGTTTCCGTTGTGTCAGTGGCTGTGGTCATACTCATCAGGTCGTCATCATCCTCTCCCGATCTCTTTTTCTTTCCTGTACTTTTCACCTACATATAATTATAATATGGATAGAAAAGAATGACAAATTATTTTTGTCTTTCATATTCAGAATTTTCGACCAACCGGCTCAAATAATGATTTTTAAAAAATCTGTTTGGATAACTTCTGGGCAAATATTTGGGATTATCCATAATATTTCCTACAAATTATTTATACCTTTATTTCTTATAAGATATTTTACATTTTTTTGAATTGTTTAGACGGCTTGTAATTTAGGCAGGGTACCAAAACTTGGGTTTTGGTGTCACCAAACTTAATGATGAAATAGCTTTGCAAGTAATAAAATTATACAATTCAAAACTTTGGAATGACCGAAGCGTGCGAAGTAAAAGGTAATGTATCATATAGATTCAGTTACCGGTTTCTTGCGATCTCCATCACCTCCAGACTTATCCAACTGGACGAACTGCAACAATCTATGCCAAGATCCAGATATTCTCGACATTTTTATATAAATTTTCGATTTTCACGTAATCAATATGTTATTGAAAATAGTGTAATTGGAAGAAAAAGATTCTAAAAACCAAAGGTGTTTCTGAAAAATCTACACATTTACTGCAGAAGTGGAATCAGTGGTGCTAGTGGTGCATGTTAAAAAGCAAGCCAACTACCTAGTACTGGCACTGTCCAACTAAATTCAGAAAAGATGTTAACATCAACATGACTGCTACATAAATATTTTGTTCGAAACGCTCCTCTTTTCCCCATCCGTTTCATTTCATTTATACATAATACATATGCTTTGTACACATGTACTGAGGCGATGGCTTTGACATGATTTCCCATTTTAATAACTTCTGAGTTGTGTGCCTGCGTGGGCGTTACATAAATAAACTCCATATTCTATTTCTAAATTCTTATATACTGTACACACATCCCTGTAAACCAGTTTTGCATGAAATATAACATGGGTAACGTAATTTATTGGAAAAGTGAAAAATCCTTTGTGCTCTGCTGCCGCTATATTCATTATTATGATTGATGAGCTTAATTTTGCCAGAAATCCATAGATCCTGCATTCGTAGGATAACTTATCCCTCCTTGACCATAGTGTATATCACACTGGAACGAGCGCTGGCAATATTTGGGAACTATTGCCACTTTCGGTGACTTATATTGAAGTGTAGTTCCTCTGTTCAAGTAATTACTTGCCATGAAGTGCGCGATGTGCGAAGAAAGCAAAGTTAACGACGCAGCTCTCTAGGATTACTGGAACTTGAGATTGTCAGCGATATTAATATTGTTACTCATCTATCACATCTTCATTGCTGCTAGTTTCGAACTTTCTATGTAAATTGAGAGAATTCAAGCTATCCATAAGCATGCAGGGCGAGTCTTACAGAACTTTCGACGTTCGTGGAATTCTAAGTGAATGAAATAAGTATTACTTTTCCATTGCCGTCTATTATTTTGTAAATCTTAATTCAAATTCTAAACTTTTTTTCAATTTTTGTTGTAAATGAAATGTTCTTCTCGATTTTCGACTAATGAAATAAAAGGTTAGTGAAAAACTTTAACCGCCAAACTGTGTAATTCATTGATTCGTAACACATTTTGTAAATAATTTATCTTACGTATATAAATACTATACTATTACTAGAAGTGCGAGTGTAGTGAATATTGATTTTACCTGAATGATGAAGGCCACATCCGCAGATGATTCATCTTCTCCGGTTCCAAGATCAGAACCCGAATCTTTAGATTCATGTTGTACAGGCGTTACTTCTTTCACTTCTTGAATGAGTAGTCTTTTCTTTTTTGTCTTTTTCGGCTTTAAAGGGGCTTCTTCTACAGGAGTTGCTGTTGCTGCAGGTAATGATGGGGCTGGTGCTGGTTTTGGGGTTGGAGTTTCTGTGACATCTTTATCCTTTATTGACTTTTTCAAAGGAAATTTCACAGTTGTAGGTGGGGTAGGTGTAGACACATCAGAGCGAGTAGAAAAAGTAACTCGGTTTGTAGGTGACGGTGATGGGGAGGGTGAAGGGGACGGTGATGGTGACGCAGCAGGAGATGGCTCTTTACTTTTTTCTCTGTAAAAAGTTGGTGTCCGTGTACGAGCTCGGGTTGGAGGACTCGGACTGCTGCCACTATCCGTTGTTTCACCAAAACTGTTTGCTTTTCTTAACCTAAATGTCACAGTTTCAGAAGTAGCTGAAGCTGGAGGGGGTGAAGGTGAAGGTGATGCTTCTCCAGAAGAGCTGTTTGCAGATTCCAGTTCCACATCCGTAAGATCTGTAGTTCGTCTTCTACGGAGAACTGAATTATCTGAAGACAATCAAAATAAAAGTTATTACATTTGCAAATTCTACACTTGCACCTTATTCGCATCATGATATGATATGCGGTTTTTAGCGAAAGGTTTACCAGGGGAAACAGAAAGGGAATCGGGGGATGATCGCTTTGGCTCTTCACGAAATCTACTCAGTCTGCAGCAATAAAAAAAGTTGTTTTAGGTCATAGGTTGTAACGGCAAATAAAACATGAAGAAAAGTTCTTGATTTGTAAAATTGTATATGAGAATGGTTCGTTCGTACCTATTTCGTGCTTCTGATGAGATCGATGAATAGGGAGTACTAAAGTCTTTGGAGTCTTCACTAGTTGAAGTACTAGTTGCTGTCGTGCTGCTAGATCCAATTCCACTAGAGGAAGATGTAGAGGACTGTGAGTATGTCCTCGATCTGGAAGCCTCGTCTGAGGAGGATGCGGTAGAAGATATCGTGGGGGAAAGGGATGAGGGGGCAAATCTCGATCGTGGTGTTGTCGTTGATAAGGTGTCAAGGGAGAGGGAACGTGATGAATTTAGCAGTGCTGAAGTACTATCCGTGGTTGCTTGCGTCTCGTCTTTCTTTGGTGCGTGTTCCTTGTAATCCCTTTAATTGTCAAGCAGAAATACGCACTGGCTTAGCTTACTAAGTATTTTAATAATTATGAATCATTTCTCAAAGTTTGTTTTTGGGTACCTGAAGCATCGTTTACACCTCGAGGGCCACCTCACTTGAGGATGAAACCCTAATGGGCACAGAGGATCCTTTCCCATATTTCTGACGCTTTGTTTAAACAACTATTCTAAATCGCTACTGTGAGAGCACAAGACCAAGGCGAAAATATACAATGTAATTTCTTCGCCTGGACAAGAACAGCACAACTATAATCCGGAACAGACAACTAAACTCCTAGAAAAAAGTCTCACGTTGCACTAAAAAGATTATGATACTCATTAACTTATCTATTGAAATAACTACCGCTCCTATTCTACTTAATCCCTTCTCCTTTCACTATTTCCAATAATCATAATCCTTCCATATCGTGGAGTACGTTGTATGTATAGTATACCCTATTATATCCGGCTTACTCCACAGTCAGTGGATAGCATACGGGCTCAAATTTAAGAGTGACCTAATTCCATGCAAAGAATTCCGTCAGAGATGATATACAGATTGGAACGTCATATTATTCAGTATGCAGAGAAGGCTACTATCTAAAAGTGTATCCACTTTTTTTGCAATGCTTTTTCTGCAATATTTCTTTTTGAAAATCCGGATTTCCCTGCTGGTGCACTCCAATAGGGCAAAATTATGCAAGCTCCGTAAAGTGGTACTGGAAGGAAATGTTGAACAAAATAAAAAGAATAAAAAAAACAATAAAAAAATTCTTTCTCTTTCACTAAACTTTCGTACATTCACTACAAATTCTCGATCATAGGCGTTCGTAATATACTCTTCGTGTGGTTCATTTTCTTCATCATTACTACAAGAGGAAAAACTTAGGCATGAGGAAGAAGAGTTTTTTATGTGGCACGCACACAAAGTGCATACACATATAAAACTGTATATTGTATAACCTCCATTCTCATTCGTAGTGTACCATATGCATGTCATAAAGACGGGAGAGCGTACAACGTTCGAACTCAATCTCTTTCTAGGCATCTCGAACTCAGTTTCTAAAATTAGTCTCCACACACTTTTTTGTAGACATGACGCTTCCACAACCACATTGATCTGTATTGTATGCATCATCATACATAACTTTGTATATAACTAAGCGGTGTGTGTGGAGCAATGTAGCAAAGAAGTTAATATGTGGTGTGGTTTGCTTCCAAGTTCATAGAACAATATAAACAGCTTAGAAAGTGTTAGTTTTGAGCTTTAATCCTCCTCTTCGCTAACTCAATTCGATACTTGATGAAAAGTCAATCTTTCTCTGTTCAATTTCCATTCTTTTATATATATAATCGTATGCATGAGGATACTCGGTTCGGCAAATTTGTGAATCTAATTTCGGTTCCTCTTGGTCTTGTCTCTTGTCCCGTATATATTGAAATGGATGCATGCAACCATGCAAATTGTAAGCGACCCACGTTCAGCCTCATCACCCTCTGTGTAGGTAGTAGATTTTATAAGCTGAACTAATCAACTTTTAAAAATGAGTGAAGAGGAATAAAAAATATATGTGATTTTTTTGGAGCCGGAGAGACTGTTAAGTTACGTGACATAAAAGCAGTCAATCTATCTACCATCTTCGTGATATGTATATAGTGTACCAATTTTACCAACACCAACAACCATGTCATTTACATATCAGCGAGGTGACACCAGCAACTTTTACGCCTTCCAATGGCTCTGACACACATCTCACATATTCGAATTATATAAGATGCTGTTTGATAGCTAGCCAAAAGAATTAAATATTTCGAAACCGTACTACCAAGATGAGAATGTACACATAACTTACAAGAAACAAGAAGAGGACATCGTGATGCTTAGATTTAGATCCAATTTTTGCAAATTCAATATTATACCTATAAGATAACTCTAAATCAAAGCCTGCCACGTCTCCGTCTGCCTATACACCGTTTATCCTTCGGGAGCTGGCATTATTTTTTTGTCGAACCGTATTCGTCGAGGTTGGGGCATTATAGTTATGTTGCATATTATGTCACCATTCTTCTTTTTACACAATGAAATAACGAAACGTTCATGTATTCCGGTTGTAAGTATGCTCAAGCGTTTCATAACATTAGATTTAACTTGTCATGCAGATTGCAGATTCACTAGACTATAATATAGACTTTATATGCTAGGATGCACTATGTGCAATTCGTGAGTTGGCAAATGTTCTTCTAAGCGAAAGCAACGCAGAACTCAAAACTGTTGGGTAATTGATCTTTACCAGATTTTGTGCAATGAACTCGGCATGACTCTTTTATGTAAGCTTGAGTTTAGAACAATGGAATGCTGTTGTTGTTAGATCGCAGTGTTTGGAACTTCACTTGCGACTTGCGGTTCTTGAACTGATCTTGCTTTCTCTCTTGTCTAATTTACAAAAATTGTTGGTAGCGAAATGCATAATTTTTTAGATCTATAACTTAATTGGGATGCATTTTTTATATAAAACATTTGAGAATTTAATGGTTCTTGAGGTTCTTGAGCTACAGCTACAGCCGTGGTATGAGAGGTAGCTTTTACGGCTTGCAATAAACAGCTAGAGGACAAGCCCTAAAATTGTCATGTTTTGGTAACACGAGACACGCCCGAACTGCGCACATCCAGCCAAACAAATCATGAATGAATTTATGTAAAACTAGGCTTAATTTGTAAGCTTTTTGTTTATGTTTTTAACACCAGAGTTACTCTTGAACTCGATCATTATGACCATTATTGTTTTGTACTGAGGACTTGTGTTCAAGTTTTTTACCCCTTTATTTATGCCACCTTATAATGCATTACTAATTACTACACGTGCATTCTTTACATTTATAAATTGTTGAATGTTTATATTTGCAGTTCCTAAATAAACAAGTTCTTTCTAGACACACGCGTCATAACTTGTCATCTCGTGATACCATTTTCGTATAAAACTATAAACCTGCTTGCTCTTCAATTTCATGATATTCGTTACAGATATAGGGATTGATGTGCATAATTATGTGAATATACCTAAGGATGGCTATCTACAAACTAGTACCAGATTGATATTCAGCAATAAACTGTGATCATGCTGGTTATTCGATTTTCGTCATCGGAAAAACTAATCGGCTCAGGTACTGAGTTCTGATAGTCCGGTTGTACTTACTACTCTTAGATGCCCCAAACGAACATTCTGTACTTGGAATTTTTGCATCTGCATAACCAAGTAATAAAAACTATTGAGAAAACAAGATTCAATTTGCGAGACTGACTGGACTCCCCTGCAAAAGTGGTAAATCCAGAAACGAGCACCAGTTTTTTTCTTGTCACGTCAATGGGCATTGTTGCTAGATGTCTTGAGCTTCGCTCGTCATCATCGTAATATTCCCTTCATATAAAATCAGTTTGTCCAATGGTCCTTGATATTAGTTTTGCAATCACTATTCTCCTGACAAGACATAATTTGGTGTGGTCTAAGTTCACCCGAGTGCTTTCATATTCCCCCGTAGTTCAGAAAGTTCTGATTATTTCTAAAATGTCTAGCAAACTTGTTGCCATTTTATTGTTGGCCATCGTGGCCACAGTTCTTGCCGATCCTCAGTACTACGGAGGGAGAAATCGTTATAATCAAGGTCGTAGAGGCTACAATTCTGGACGGAATAACTATGGAAATTACTACCCAAGGGGAGGCAATTACTACCCAAGAGGAGGCAATTACTACCCAGGGGGTGGGTATGGAGGAGGACAATCTAGTTTTAGTGCTAGCGTTGCTGCTTCAAGTGGTGGCGGAGGTTAGTACTGGACGTTTAAAATATGATTTGGTTGATGAAAAGGTTTACTATCGTTTCCATTTTAATGATGATTTTTTTCTTGACAAATTAGGATTTTATGGTGGCAGTGCCAGTGCTGCCGCTGCTGCATCTAGCTCTGGAGGTGGTTACGGTGGTGGTTCTTCTGCAGCAGCAGCTGCTGCTGCTGCATCCGGTTAATGGGTTGAAGCAAAAAGAGTATTTTGAGAAGGTACCTGGAATTTCAACGTAACTACATCAAGCATACCTAAATTCTACTTTATGTGACCGCGATCTCATCCGATAATCCCCTCCTACGTCTAGTACTTATTTTCTCCTCGCGTAGTGTACTGTGTAACAAGTGAAATCACATTGCCCCCTAGCCAAAATACTTGCACAAACTCGTATTTATTTATGCTTAACAAAGTGTAAACTTGTAAATGACTTGTTTTTATAAAATAAAAGCCATAGCCGTCTTATACTATAAATTCGCAGCAGATAAAAAACGTGCCTCTATGTTAATTCTGTGTTCGCAGCATATAATTGGGTGACATGTATGATGTGCTTTTTTTGTCACTAAAACAAAACAAACTGCTGGACATTTGTCATTTCGAGGTGGATGAAATGAAGCCAATTCTAAAAAAACTTTCCAAAATATGCACTATGCACAATAAATTTACGATATGCCATAAATGTCACTTTGCATACTATGTAGTTTTTCGTTACCTAAGTACGTTAGATCGAGTTTGTGGTAAATATACAATTATTCTACTCCGGCTGAACTGAAATGTGGCATGAGAGTTGAAGAGTCACACCAGTCACATGAAAATGGCCAGCTGCCTTACATGGAGATGCGTATTATCTATAAAACAAGACATGACGTAATACTGTTAAATGCATACGAACATGAACCAATGTCCAATGTCCGACTCAAGGTTATTAGAGCAAATATTGTTATCCAGAATCCACCAGCAAACAAAGAATATTACAAAAAACACACAGACACCAGAGGCATGCCTAATCATTTTCTTTCAGTAATACTTACATTGGTTTTCAGCATTTGTTAGCATAAAGCATGTGACATAAAACATTTTGTTTCAACAACAGATAACTGTGCTAAGGTTAAGGTGCTGGAGTCTGGTTCAGGAGGCAGAAATCAATACTGAAACCTGAAACAGTATCACATTACCCTGGTATCAAAGAATAGCTCTACAAGAACTTGATGAAAGTTGAACCTTTTTCGCTGTCATTATACATTCATTAATCCTACGATACATTTCTTCTTTGTTTGAAACCAGACGTATCTGGCCGTAAATCTTGAAATTGAAATGTGTATTTTATTTGTATACATCGCAAATTGTGCCAAGAAGCCAACAAGTCCCGGGGTCAATAATGCCCCTCCAACTTATAAACTGATAATCGCTTCAAATAGGGACGAAAAGTATTTACGTCCAACAAAAGCAGCATCATTTTGGGCTAACAACGACTCTCACATTCTTGCTGGTTCGTCGGAGAAAACTGCAAGTCTTTTCTGGTTTATTTATACACGTAATAAAAATGCAGATAAACGGTAAATAATTTTACCCTCATTTACTGTACAGGACAAGATTTGGAGGAATTGGGGACATGGCTGGGCATATCAAAACATGGGAAGCTAGCAGTGTTGCTCAATGTCATGGGAAAACCTACTGAGCAACCAGGACAATCCAACAATGCCAAGAGTTCCAGGGGTTCCCTAATTGTGGGCTTCCTCAGATCTCCACCAGGTTTGCTTGGGTCGACATACTGCAACAGCCTTTGCGAAGACCCTGAAAACATTGATCTTCGTAAAGCATTCAATCCATTTCACCTCATAACAATAGATATCCATGGTAGAAATGCGAACTGCGAAAGGTAGAAATTCCTTGAGTACTTTAAATAATTTCTAGCATAGATTTGCATTCTCAGAGGATTTATAGTCTTAGTTTGCATTGCTTTAGACTTGAAGCAGATCCCTCCACAGTACGAATGACATATCTCACAAACCGAAGAAGTTCAGACGCTCCAATTCCTCAGTCCGAGTGTATGACACCGCCGATCAACGCATGCGAATACTATGCCATTGGAAACAGCATGATTGATCGACCATTCCAAAAAGTTGTGACTGGCCGTTCGGATTTCAAGAACGTTGTGGAGAAATATAGTGGTGCAGAAGCATCTGAGAATGGAAATGAAGCCCTTACCAATGAATTACTTGAGTTTCTGCGATCAACAAAACGGTTAGCCTTCTTATGCAAAAAAAACCTTTACGAATGCAGCGACTAAGTTGCGAATTGAGATGTATGTACGTGTTCATTATAGGTGTTTTCCGGATGAAAGTTTGACCGAACACGCGAAGGGTACAATAGTGCCACCTCAGATGCTTCCAGGACTTAGCTCTAGGTTTATTTCCCTGCCTCAAACTCAGTATGGAACAAGGTAATATGCACTAGGCAATAAAATTGTTGCATTATAGGATTAGGAAGGACATCTTTCCCCCTTTCTGCACTATGTTTTTATATGATTCAATATTATTTTAAATTGGATATGTATTTCATTTCCTTACAGGACGAATACGATTATTATAGTAGACACAGCTAACAACGCGACGTATCATGAATGGACAATGAAGGAACCTATTGACGGAGCAAACCCTACTTGGCTGCATTCCAAATTCCAGTTTATGCTTTCACCACCAAATTAACGGAGAATGGTTCATCATTCTTCACATTGTCATGTATATTCCGTTTTCCAATGATGCAATCCGGGACTGGCATTAAAATATTTTTGATTTCCTACTGAGATTCGAATGAAATAATTATTTATGCCATTTATATCTGCAGTTCATAGTTCATACCTTACTCTGTGCGAAGTTGAAACAAAGAAATTAAAACGTCTATGAGTTGACAATGAGGTTGTTAGGTATCATGTTACGGGCCTGAGAATTTATTTTTCATAAAAGTCTGTTGTTGATTATTATTTCTTAGATAATAATTAAATCCGTTGATTCATTTATTCGCATGAAAGGGTGAAAGCTATTTATTCAACTCATTCATTAATGAAATAAATTCCATACTATTTTCATTATGGTTCAAATTATCAGTAGTAAGTTGTAAATATCAAGCAGTATTGTGACACTTGAGCTGTCACTGTCACTGCCCATCTTCAGATTTTTTTGTATTCAAATCCAAGATGTGCATTGTGTTCATGTATGTTTCCAATTGTGGGAAGAAACCAGTGAAGTCAACAAAATATAAACCAGCAACGTACAAACTAATTATAGCTTCTAACAGGGATGAAATGTACACTCGACCTAGCAAGTCCGCATATTTTTGGGAAAACAATGACTCCCATATTCTCGCTGGTAAGCCAAAAATATCATTATGCAATGCAGACAATCTATATAGTGTCTTTCTGATAGTGTTAACCGGTCTTCTTTTTCAGGACAAGATTTAAAAGAACTTGGAACATGGCTGGGAATATCTAAACGTGGAAAGCTAGCTGTATTGCTCAACGTAAACGGTGCCTGTTCACCATCAAACCTAAGAAAGCCGTCCAGTAATGAGTCAGGAGACACTGCTTCTAGGGGATCATTAGTAACCGGCTTTTTGAGAACTCCACCCGGTCTAGCAGCATGGACGTACTGTACCAGCCTATGCCAGGACCTAGAGAACTTGGATATTCGCAAACTATACAAACCATTTCACTTGATTACGATTGATATTCGTGGAAGGAATTGTGACTGCAATGGGACCAAGTAAAATACAGCTTTTACTACTGTATTTTCGTATCCAACCTTATCTTTTCAACAAAGTACAGCCCTCCATGCGTTTTGAAACAGAACTACCACTGATGCATCCTCAATTCGCGTTACTTACTTGACGAACCGAAGTACATGTCCTGACACGAGACCAACGCCACAGTATATGACCCCATTTGTAAATACCTGTCAATACTATGCATTTGGGAACAGTCTTATAGATAAGCCATTTAGAAAAGTGATAACTGGCAGGGACGAATTTAGGAACATAGTTAGTAAATATTGTGGCGAAGAAGCTTCAGAAGCCAATAATCAATCGCTGAAGGATAAACTTGTTGAGTTTCTGAGATGTCGAAAAAAGTGAGTTCTACTAACCGGCAACTGAAGTTAAGTTGTATTTTCTAAATTCTAATCATTTTCTGAATCTTTCAGAAACCTTCCTGACCCTGTTTTTGAGGAACACGCACAATCAACTGGAATTCCTGCTGATATTTTAGCTCAGCTTAGCTCCAGATTTGTTTCTGTCCCTCAGTATGGATTTGGAACAAGGTTATTTGATAGCATGCATAATAATTATTCATAATTTATAGTAATTCAGCAATACTAAGAATGTAGTCCTTGTGATTTCAGGTCGCAAACTATCATCATTGTAGACACAAATAATAACGTGATGTACCACGCATTCACAATGAAAGAACCTATCAATCCCGAAAATCCAGTTTGGGATGAATCTGAATTTAACTTCCAGCTTTCACCACCAAACTAAATTCAATTAAAGAGTTTCAACTTCGTAGTATCAGTGAACTTCGCATCACTTCATATTTAGTATACAGGTACACTTCGATAAATACTAATATAACTCATTTTCACCCAACTTTAAATTCATTGCAATAATATTATACTGGCAGTATTCTTAATGTGAGACTATGATTTTTTTAAATTGCATTATTGCATGTTATGTGTTATGAAATGTGAACAGGACTTATTGATAAGTACGAAAGCTGATCTCAAGCAATAATTATTTTATTTAGCAAAAATACAAAGTTCATATCCATAAATTATTTCCGTTCCATGTACGTGAGGTGGATACTTGTTTTATGCTTAATTATCTAATGTAAATACATTGTGAGTGTCGAACCAAAGTAAATATATATTATGGAGGTACTGATGGAGGAGGTATATATTATGTATGTTGCGACAGATTCACAAGGGTGCAACTGATGCTGCTATCCTCTTCTTTTTCATTTTTGGCAGTACAATCGGAACCTTAAACACGGCCCTATTACACAAAAATTCAAATGTTTTATAAAAATAGCAAATAGTGAAGGAAGAGAAGAAAATTAACTTAAACATATGAACTTACTGGCATGTTGTACAAATTGGACTATACTTGCAAAAAACTAGACGAAACAAAGATAATTCTCGATTAATGATAAACTCCAAACCAATTCTTACATGCTTGAATTTTGTTTTAGGAATTGACTATTTATACAAACTCGCTTTACAAAAATTACTTACTTGACAAACACACACTGCAAACGTAACCCATATCAATTAATTGCCGATGGCAGAAACATGCTGCCCTGTAATCCACTGGTACTGGAGGAGGAAGAGCGAGTTGTTTTCGAAGTGATGCTTCGGGCAAAAATACCCACTGAAAAATTGAATATTATTGTACTTCATTATCATTCACTGACAGTCCCCCAGTAAAACGTACGCGAAGTCTTACCAATAAATACTGAAGTAAACCGGGTATATGAGGTGGTCGCAAATAAATACCACCGGTGATATCTGCGCCCTGACTTAATAGCGTAGCATAAGGTCCCAAAACGCAAGCATCTATAATAACGCCCTGTAATTTATCGTTCATCGTTAATAACGAATTCGGTATACTCAAAGTATAGATAAGTAGATTACTGACGATGAGTAGAATAAACTCACAATCAGTAGAGATGTATAAAGGCAAAAGTAACTTACAAGTTTCTGTGCAGAGAAGAATACATTCATGAAAGACATATACTGTGCAGTGGATTCGGAACTTCCGGAAACAACAAGGATTCTTGAGTTAAGTTTCTCTCCAGCTGCTAATTCTCTTTCTTTTCTGTGAAAACAAAAACAAATTTGAAATTAATAATGATTGACATTCATCTCAAAATCTCAAGTTTAAAAATCAGAATGGAGAGCTTTTAAAAAACATGCCTATTAATATAGCAAAGTGCCTTTCCAAGGGCACTTGCCAAACACGTCGTAAAATTTCCACTGCTGTCGGCCGAACGGGTGGAATCAAAGCTGGTGAAGGCATCGCTCATCACAAACTTCTTAATTTGTGACCGAACACTTTTCTCCAATTCCAAAAATACTTCATACTGACCATCCACTTGACGAATTGGTTTAAGAGTTACACCTTCTCGTTCTTCAATTGGATAAAGAATGTGGCTAAAATCATAACAAAAATCAAGTCACAAGTTCTGAACTCAACGAATACTGATGAGCATCGTACAAATTATAAATCCCTTTCAACTTCTTACCTTTGATTTATGTGAGAAGCAATCACACATGCTTTATTAGATGCTTGTAACATTAAATGAGCATTGCAAAATGTGAGCACTGAGTCAACACAATTAAAAAACTGTTTGGAGTCACTCCGAACGTATTTCTGTGCTGGGTTCACATCAATCACCACAATTAAAAGGTTACTCTCAACTTCCATTTCGGATACTTAACCAGTGACAAGCCACACACGTGCCTAGACAAGTGACAAGGCACCACAACCAACAAAAAGGGAAAAGGTTTCCTCAGTAGCTTTTTTATATGTCAACTTATTACAAGATCTCACAATATGGAAAAAATTTAAACATTCATGGCACGATACACCTTTGAATAACGAATATGATTGATTACTGATCGAAAACTTACGACAATGCAAGAAACAAGAAAAGGAAGCTCAAAAGTCAAAACACAAAAAGCTAAGAGACAAGAGATGAAAATATTGCAGCGATTGCAATTGAAGAAGTTGTTGATCATGAAAAATGCTTGTGAGCCGGAATCCGCTGTGGACACTGGGGTATAATGTTGACTTGTTGGTTACAGAAAACCCTACAATGCTCAATGCACTTGCACTTACAATACAAGAGAGAATGCAAAGTCAAATGCTTATGCGTATGCCTTTGAATGAAGTATTCCTAAGAACGCATAATTTTGATTTTTTTGAAAAATCTTTTATTCAATCGGCCTTTCTTTTCAACTAGCCACTCTATCTTTCTAAAACCTTAATAAAAGTTTCTCTAGGCATTTCAATACGTCCAACCATTTTCATTCTCTTTTTTCCTTCTGATTGACGCTTTAAAAGTTTATCCCGTCGCGTTCTATCACCTCCGTACTAGAAAGCAAGACATTAGAAAGTACCCATTAGTTTCCAAACTAACAACAATTTTTTAACAAGATAAAACGAATACAAGGTCCTCACCAGTTTGGCGGCAACATCTTTGCGCAGGGCTTTGATATCTTCACGGGCAATTATCCTTGAGCCGACTGCAGCTTGTATGGCAATCTATGTAAATACATTAAAAATATTTAACAGGAGTTTGGTAAGTATCTGTTTGTATCTAAACGCTGCACTCCACAAAAATGCCTTACTTGAAATTGATGACGGGGAATGGTTTCTTTAAGCCTAGCACAAATAGCTTTTCCTCGCTCTTTCGCTTTTGTAACATGGACGATGGATGTCATTTCTGGGATCAAATCTCCATTCAATAAAATATCCATCTATATATTGAATACTAATGTTAACTTTCATTCAAATAAGGATTATCCATAGTGTGGATGTGCTTACAATCGTTAAATTAGACGGCTCATATCCTAGCTCTTCGTAATCAAAAGATGCATATCCGGAAGTAATTGACTTGAGCTTATCGTAAAAATCCACCACAATCTCATTCAATGGGAGTTTGAATGTCATCATGATTCTTTCCGAGTCAATGTTTCGTGAGTCCCTTTGAACGCCTCTCCGATCCATACAAAGACTCATGATTTCACCCAAAAACACGTCTGAAATTTTGAAGGATTCGCAACATTAAAAAATACAGCACATTCAACTTTAATATATACGAAGAATGTAGTGTGTGACGGTGCAGACCTGGCGTAATAATAGTTCCAATAACAAACGGCTCAGACATTTCTTCAATCATAACTGGATCAGGAAGATTAGCAGGGTTATTTACTGTGACGATTTCACCACCGTATGCCTTGATATTTTTTGCTCCAAATATTTTTGCCTTAACAGGTACATTTGGTGCGGTTAAGACAACTTGAGCTCCATACTCTTGCTCAAGCCGCTGATTAAATACGTCCATGTGAAGAACACCGAGAAACCCCAGTCGCCAACCGTGTCCAAGCGCTGCACTAAGTTTTTCGAACAGAATACATTTGAGTATATGTTTGATCAAGATTTAAGGATTAAGATGACTAAAAAAAGAATGAGATACCTAGATTCAACTTTACTTTCCACACTGGAGTCATTGAGAAGGAGTTTCTCCAATGCACTTCGAAGCATTGGGTGCTCAGACTGATCCATTGGGTAGACCCCAGCATAAACCATGGGTTTTGCCTTTTTAAATCCCGCAAGTATCTCCACGGTGGCATTTGTGGGATGAATGGTTCCTCCAACGGAAGCTTCTTTTATGGACCTCATGTTGCAGTAAAGATATCCCACTTGGCCAGCATATCTATTTGGATGAAACTCATTATGTGATATGACAAGAATTATCTTGATTACTTTATTGATTACTTAAATTATATTCGTTTGTATACAGTGTTCGTAATGGCGTAGGATCGGGATGCAGCACACCGATTTCTTTCGTTTCATAAGACTTTCCGGACTGGGCAATCGTTATGTTTTGAGATAATCTCAACTGACCATCAACAACTGCAACTAATAGTGCCACTCCTTTGTACCTATCGTACCATGAGTCAAATATTAAAGCTCTTGTGACGAGATCTCGATTCCCTAAAATTAACAAACATTTCCAGTTTCTTCTCAGTATTTATCTTGAATGTCGTAAATTATTGTGCTTTCCATAGACTATGTATTTACCTGTCGGATGAGGTATACGACTAACAACGGCTTCTAAAACATCATCTATTCCTATTCCCATTTTTGCTGATATTCTTAAAACTGACTCGCTGGGGATTTCGAAAAGGCCATGAAGTTGCTCAGTCACTACATCCGGTCTTGCATGTTTTAAATCTATTTTATTAAGTACAGGAATGATCACTAGGTTTTTGGAGAAAGCAAGGTAAAAATTCGCCACGGTTTGTGCCTGCAAGGAAATTGAGAATATGTGAGTTCGATGTAAATTCTTTCGAATTGTTCAACGTGTAACTACTATGAAATTGCTATATGGTGTATGGTATGGTACCTGAACACCTTGGTTAGCGTCTACAATGAGAACAACGCCATCACAGGCAGATAAGGAACGTGACACCTCATAACTAAAATCGACATGACCAGGCGTATCAATCAAGTTCAAAAGGTATCTTTCCCCATCCTTAGCTTGATAAACCATAGATGCTGTTTGAGCTTTCACCGTAATTCCCCTTTCTCTTTCCACCTGAAGCTTGTCTAGAATCTGCTTGTTGTCTGCAGACTTCGATATCGTTCCTGGAAAAACCATAAGCATAATATAATAAGCCGATAGTCAAGAAAAAAATTCAGCAAAAAGCCGGTATTTCTTGTCACTTGTATAGCTTCGAAATTCGAACCTGTATGCTCCAGCAACCTATCCGCCAGTGTACTTTTTCCATGATCTATATGAGCAATAATACTGAAATTACGGATTTTCTCCGGAGGAAACTCGGAGGTGTTGATGCAAAACCCTGTAGAATCATCTCCTTCAGTTTGACTTCCCTTAGCACTAGTAGAATAAGAATTATATCCTCCACAGCACCAACAATTATGACAGTTACTACTTATTGTCTTCTGCTGCCTTTGAAAACTATTAGCTCTTCCAAACACTATACTAAAAGCACGTCTACCTGGAAGTCCAATTAGTAAACTTGATTTAACGGAAAGAAATCTTCGATTAGATATTTGAGGGATGCTTGTTGTAGCTGCAAATTTAAGGTAGCTAATGAGGTGAGATGAAGATCCATTTCGCATTGTTATGCTGTTTCTTGAACAAATGTTAAACATTAAAACAAAGATTACACAGGAAATATCCAAGTCAAAAACTTTTGACTTCCCGTAAGGTAAAGGTTCCGGCAGTGTAAACCCCTTTTCATGATCGGATCAGGTGTGTTGGTGTGTGTTCCCGCAGACCATGTGTCTTTCTACCTTACAAACATTTTGTATATAATCTGGAGTTGGAGTAATGTCATATCTGTGTGATGCTTACTTCATGCTATATGCATAGAAGTATAAAAACACTATGAATTGCATACATTCTTATATCTAACTTATCACTTCAATCCATTTTTAAGGGGCACAGTGATACTCTGCCCAGATCCCATGCAAGCGACAGCTTACTTGTCACGTTAAATATGATTAAATTAAAAGCTGGTGACTTAATGATTTGTTTTTCACACAGATCATTTATCATATCGCTGGTTTTTCATATGAAACCAAGAAATTGAGCCAGTCTTCTTCTTTTCAATAGTAGAGTTTGAAATCAATATGTTAAATATACTGTATTGTTGCGGGGTCCAGCATTCCATTCATCACTTTATTTTGATTAGTACGTTTTACAAGCAATGGTAAGTTTTGTCACAGAATTTACTTTGCGAGTAATGAGCACTATCAACTATAAAACATTTTCAATGTTGATGCAATATATTTTACATTAAATGACTACAATGCCTTCCTTAACATTACCATAAACAAACAACAGGCAAATACTAATATTAAAGTAGTAGGTTATTTTTTAGCGTACAATAAGGTCAAGAAGACAATACGATAATAATTAAGTATGCGGGATAAGTTCTTATAATTTTAACAAAGTACTTTATGGAGTTGAATTTCAAGGTACAAACTTTTACAAACAATTTTTGGTTTTACGTAAACTAGAGCACCTAAATTGCTTCCATTTTTTTAACGTTTATCAACTTTTTCTTATTTTTATTCCTGTGATTTTGCGAGATCTGCGATATTAAACGTTGCTTATAATGTCTATAATATTTTGTTTGGATTCGTTTTGAAGTCTTAATTTACGTTAAATTAAGCCCACATGCATACTTTTGAGATTTTTAATCGGGATTTTTAATGTCATGAATCATCTAAATCTACAGTACGCTTTTGATTGGCTTCATAAGTTTCTTTTTACAAAAGGAGCTGACTCGCTTTAGACTTCCATTAACGTAATCATAAACGTAATGACACTGATACTTTTCCATACCAATGCCAATTAGCGGAATGTCTTCATTTGGAAGTTATTAAGTAGCATAATTTGACACACTGGGGAAGTATTTTGCATTACTTCTACAAGCGCCCTTACTTTATGTTTTCTCTATATAATTTTTGTAGTTTCGATCGATATGTATGTCACTTAATTCTGTCATTAAGACTTTAATCGAACACTTCCTGGGAGGCGTATGTCACGTAGAGGAAACCATCATCATCTCGGTAATCTCTGTAGATCTGTGATAGTGGTCTGGAGAGTGATGCTAAATTTTTGTTACTGACTAAAAGGTACAAAGCTTGTTGCGAGTTGAGCTGCAGACGATTTCTGTACACAATAAAATACATAAACATTTTGATTAGAAATCATAACACTAACAGTGTAAACATAAATATTTTGACTAGCTTCGAGTACATTTTATCAAGTATATTTTTTGTGGAAATTTTATAATTGCTTTCCATAAGTATTGCATAATGAGTATTATGCTTATGCATGAATATTATATGTATTTTCAAACTATCTAAACTTGATAAGGATTAAATTGGTGTACATTGATGCATATGTCATTAGAGAACAAAGAAAAATTATTCATGCGATACAAGTTTCGTTTCACGTGCTTCTACAAGAGAGACAGACATAAGAGGAGTTTGTTGTAAGTTGCATTTCGATTTCTTAGTTTTGGTAATAATTCATAAAGCGATGTTCAATTTCAATGAATGCAAAAAATATTTCTAATTCTTTAAACCTAAGTAAAAACCTACAAAGTTATACACACACCGACTGAAGCTTACCTGACAATCGTAATAAATTGCGACATTGTGATTTCTTCAGGCACCAAAAATTTGGTTTTGTCCAATGATGGTAATTGCGTTTCTTTATGGTATCGTTCTACAATTACCTAAAACGAAAAAAGAAAAGTGTTGTTATTTATACATATTTTTTATAAAATGTGGTTTTACACTTTTTCTTGATTTTAAGACGATTGTTATAGAACTATGTTGTATGTGGTGTGTATGTAAGTATGTGTATGATGTAATATTTTATAAATCTTACCGGAACCTTGGCTGGAAATTTTACCCTGATTGCTGCTACCTCTTCTTTTCGAATCGCTGAAAAACAACCAAAATACATTAATCTGTATTAAAAGGACCCAAGATTGAATATGAATACATGATTGCTAAATTATTCGCAATGTTATGACCAACCTAGCGGTTTCCGCTGCTTGAAAGACAAATTGTGCTGTTGTTTTGCACTGATAGTTGTATTATCATTGTTATCCGGTATGGTGGGCATGATGAAATTTGCAGGACTTGCCAGGTCTAGGTCCACTTTACAACCTAGCTGTGAGTGCCTGGCTACTATGATTTGGATTAAAGGCACCAGCGTAATACCTAAATGGCCTTCTCAAAGAATCCCTTACTGGAGCAGAAGTAGTTAGGAAGCCCAATAACTACACACTTTCACTTTTGATATTGCGTTGCGGGCGGAACACAGCACACTAACCAAGTTCCTGTTATCTTAGGCTCTTAAACAGAAAACAGAAGACTCGTCAACTGCTACATATGTGAAGATAAGCTCTTAGTTGTGGAGGTCAGCTTGTAACCGTATAGCTCCTGAAATGCATCACAAACAAAAATGTATTAACTGATCAAGGTTCCAATTCTAATCCTGAACCAAAATTCAATGCAGAGAAATGTTCAGAAACGAAAGAATAAATTTATCCTCATAAGCTGAGGGTGTTGTCTTTGTCTGCTTCTGTTGCAAAACCTCAAGGCTGAAGGGGAAGGATACTCATACAGTCATACTCATTCATACGCATTTACAATACACTAATTCTTATAAACCCTAAAATAAGCCTCTACGAACTGGTTATGATGCAGATTGTATTAAAACTTGATAACGAAGGGTGATATACTAAAACAACGTTATTACGCACACATTGGCTGAAGTACTACACAATTTTTAATCCCAATCCGGGTTCAGCCAGAGAAGATTATTAACCTCATCATATAGTACTATCGCTTCAGCTTACCGTATTTTCTTTGCTAGCTATCCAAATGCACATGCCTAATAATGCCCCGTCAACTTAATCCCGTAAAAATATATGGATCTTTTCCTTTAAGATGTCGAGACACTTACTAAATGCTGAAACTAACTACAACTACAACTTGATGCTGGAATGACGCTAATGATGTTGCAATCTTATGTAAAAGCTTATAATATTTTCAGATCAATCCAATAACAAATTGATCTGTATAACTAATATTCACATGGCTCGAATTAGAAATGCATTTGAGATAATCTCGATATTTTAGGTGTACAAGAGTCCATGAAAAATTGAGGACAAGCCAGCTAACTATAAATAATAAGGATATTAATAATATTTATACAAGACAAGACACCAGAAGATCACTTGCTGAGCTTGTGCTATATACTTAGGCACTTACTGAAATCCTCATGTAAAATTCAACCTCCAAAGTTTGTCAAGCCAGTTGAGCTAGTGTTCTGTTCTCCTCTACGTTTGTAACTGAAACTGACACAGAAATCCTATCTTTGTCCAGCCAGAGGAGGAGGAATCTTTAGCTTCAGCTCTACTCAGCTTTTTACTGTATGCCTGTAGTATGTAGTTTTAACGTATTTTGTTTAAGTTTTAGGTACTTCTTCGTCTTGTATTCGTTCAGCTCACCATCAGACATCGACCATAAACATGAAGCCCAAACAACTGTTTCAAACTTCTGCCTAGTAACTTCATAGCCGTGGGGGAGAGTCATGTAACATGTAACACTAAACGCTAACACCCTATTAAACACAGACCAGCCGAACCAACTGGTGGAATAAAACATGCAATATGCATATATTTATATATGATATAATATGCACGATATTGACTTGGCTTTGGTTTGGTTAATAAAAAATGGACTTAGCTACGCTACGCTGCTGGAAGATCAAATCCAGTTATGAAGTAAGTTACAGACGAGTATTATCGCATTATATTCAACAGAAAGAAGTTCTTGTTTAGCTGTAAGACAAAAAAGCATGACTTCGTTTTGCTTATCACGTACACAACTACTAATATCCTTCATGATTTTCTTATATACTTTAAAGCACGTAGGGATAATAGGCAAATTCACAAAAAAAAAGTTGTAGTTGTGTGCTTTAAAGTAAAGAAACTTATAACAAGCAAGTACTGAGCATGTAAATCTTTAAGTAAGTTTATCTACTTCTTATCATCTTAATGTATGCATACTACTCAACTACTCAAAAGTGACTCCAAAAGTAGATGTCCTTATAGACAGGGAATGACAATAAATAAAGACACCGTGCTGGCAACCTTATCGTATCATATCTTTGATATCATTCTGCTTTTTTAAGCAAAGTCATATCTATGGCTTTACTTCACAATTTCACATGCCAAGTTCTTTTCTCTTTGTGTGATGTGATAATGTGATACACATCCATATACACAATAGATAGACTAACAAGTTGACGCTTTTCGGCTTTCGCTCATTCGCTGACTCTTGTTGCTAACTGGATTCAGACTTCAGGCTGCAAGAGTGAAGAGAGGAAACTTTTTTTTGCATGCGCATACTCAAACTCAAGACCAGCAACAGCAACCAGCAATAATGTTCATTGTATAGAAGAACATACTGAACGTACAGGCAACAATGTTAGCTTCACAAGCTTAGCGTTATATTGTATTCAATATTATTTCAAGGGCAGCAGAAACCGGCTATTTATGTATGTATCTACTAATATGACTAAAAAATGTATATAAAAAACAAATACACAGAAGTACCTGTGGCTATGAGTGAACTAGATAGGAACAATGTTAGTTTTAAATGTTTATGTATGCATACTCCTGCTTAATTATTTGCATTTGCCATTTACGTATCAAATTTATCGTCTATGAAAATAAACATGTTTACGAAAAATTCTGCAAGGATATTTAAAGTGCATTTTAGTGTGATTGTGATTCCTATAATCAATGGATCACGTTAAACCCTCAGATATAGAAACATTTATATGCACATTAGATATA
>JAANSM010000046.1:0-65822 GCA_036850725.1 Orchesella villosa | reverse complement strand
AAAACGTTTGTATATCTATATACTTATTTATGTTTGTTTCAGATTCTATTATTCCACGTAAATCGTAATTATATTATGAAGTCACGCCACAAACTAGGATGTTCTGGGGCTGATAGCCAAGAAAAAAATGTGGAGCTAACTCCGCAGAAAATGTTAATGTAAAAAAATTATTAATGATTTGCTAAAAAAGACAGCAGTTAGTAGAGAGTTGATCAGTGTACTTAATGTATTTTGGGCATGACGTGATATCTACATTTTGTAAGAGCTGTAATAAGGATATGTAAATATAAAAAAAGGATGTTTAATATTGGATAAATGTGTGCAGTGCTCTGTATGTGTGCAGATGATAATGCTAGTATACCTTAACTACACATAAGATTTAATAGACATTCTTTTCCATGTTCAAAACTTTGTTGTTATAAAAAATGTGGTACGTAAATGTATTGTGATTTGAGATAATGACGATGCGGTGCTGTTGATGATGATGATGATGATGGAAAAACGAGTGATCGTTATTTTGGAGCGTACCAAATCTATCCAGCTAAACGCCACCACCATCACCAACCATTATGCATGTTAACCAAAATATTGTATAAACAAGACAGAGGACTACTTTTAGTACACTACGTGTGGACAAGTTACTTACTTTAGTTAAATAAAAATGCCTTGTCTCTTTTTGGTTTACTGCCGAAGCCCAGGAGAGAGAATATATTTTTTTTGTATTATTCATTTTCTTTTTCTAGCTAACTACAACTAAGCGCCACATCAAGACAACTGCCATTATTATATTATATTATTACTATGTAAAAGTGCACATTATCCGTACGTGCATTAAACTTAATGTAGCTTGTTATTGTAGCTCATGCAGCTTGTCTGGTTTTTGGTATGGAAGTCTTCTACTAACTAACTAAACTAGCAAAATGTGGTTCTTTATGGATAAGATATAAAAACTACCCCTTTACTTTTCTGCATGTTATGCTATCGATTCGTCTCTCTCAAATAAACGCCATATTTCCATTGCTTTTGTTACACAAACATTCTCTCTCTCACTGTCTGTTTACTGAGTATCTTATTTCATGACTGTAAAAACGAAGGTTTGTTAAATGTTGTTACAAAGTTAAGAAAAATGAAGATAATGTTTTGTGGTTTCATCATTTCCATGCTATTATCATCGGTTCCACTTACAATTAGTGTCTTGTCTTTCTACACACGAAAAATGACAATTTTGTACCTATTGAATGATGATGCCTTGCATGTCGTATTGATTTTCTTACGTATCAATCCAATTTTGCCTCATGATGCTCCATATTTAATTTCCTTTTTACTGAATTAATGCTCAAGTAGCTGTAGCTCTGTGGAGTGGAGTGTTGAGTGTGGGAACTCAGGCCGTAAAATATTTCCATGCTATCAAATGCAGGTTTGCGAACACTCTGACACGACTCGGAAAGTTTCTAATTTCAATGCTTCAAATTACCAGCATTATAACGCTTATCAATTTTATGCAAGACGATTCCTCCAGACAGCGGACAATGCACTCATTATTTATTAGCATAAGCATATACCTTTGTACCTTGCAAGTTTTTAACAGTTTTAATTTGACGATGACGTGCAATCTCAGTTGAGCAACCCCTTTGACAGAGGAGTCGAATAACTTTAAACGACCGGAATTCAACTGAAGACGAAAGAAATATAATGACAATTCTCCACTTTATTACAAAATCCGATATACCTTGTCCGTAGTTAGAATTGTTGCAACACTGTCGCCACAGTTTATTTAACAAGAAGTGCCAACTGTATATCAAAATGTCCAAAATTTATAGGTTTCAAGTTGCACCCAACTGTTAAAAATTCTTACAAATAATAAATGCTTCCATAATTATTGAGCGAGGGAATTATATGTGCTCAATAACGTACATGCATACGTCGCATTAATGTCTTTGTTTGACAAAAGTCGTATATATATGTTTTGCATGTGTACTTTTAGTACCAAAAGCAACTACGCTTAAAGCTTCTGGATACATAAAGCATGCATCTTTCTTGATACACTGCTTATATATATGTACATGTAGCATTCATTCATACGTATATGGATACATCTCCTAGTGTACGCTATGCACGAATGCCTAAAAATGTGTGCATGCATTATACAAAGCTCTAAAAGATGGTTGTAGAGAAACAAAATGCATTTGCTGAAGAGTAGCAATATCCTTTTTTCACGGTACACGGACAAAGAACCATGAACCACAAAGAGAGAAAGAGAGAGGGCCCAACCTTGAAATTTCATATCCTTTTTCGAATGAGCAAAAAAATTGTCATCTTAAACATCAATGATGCTAATGGTAAAGACAGAATCTCATACATAAATAGTATTTAACGAACATCTACATACTTTTTCTCACGGTTAAAGTTCTTGTTCCTTCTTTCATTTATGTTTAAGTGCGTAATAAATGTGACATAAAAATTTCAACAGCCAATGACTGGCTTTTCAAGTGGAGCACACAAATGCTCAACATGCGTTCATCTTCTGAAATCATTTTTTCCAAGAAACCGCTTCTGCGTCGTTCTTTCTATCTGTCTTGTCACATTAAAACTCAATTAGGACTGGAAACTAAGCCGCATATGAACTGATAAATGATTTTTACTAAGGACAAACATTTAGGCTCTAAATGAGCTGAGCTAGATACATAATAGAAAATGATAAAATGCAAAATTCTCACTTCACCCGCGTACACTGCACTCCGTCTCATATCTCTCTGTACCCATCTCATCTAATCAATAAAGCTCATATAACACAATATTTATCAGGAGACAAGACAGTGTTGATAATGCACAGAAAATAACACTCTAAATTGATCTAATATACGTACTATAATGGGGTTACACTTATGATATGATGGAAGACTATATATACTTTTCACATGTAGATAGTTGTCTCTATATTTATTTGTATATCTCAGAGATAGTGCAAACAGGAAATGCAAACAAAAACCCACCTTGAACTTTTTTTGCAATGCAAAGGTTGATAAGAGGTCATAGACTCTTGTAGATAGCTCTCACACCGTCAGAAGAAAATAATAATGTCACGATTGGATTGGAACTAAATTATTTGTGATGAAGCCTTGTGTATTATTTCCGTTTCCCACAAACTTGTATGTATTTTCACAGAGAAGTATATAATCTATGATTTTTTTTGGAATTCACACTTTTTACTTCATGAACAAAAGTTTCAACCACTTTTTCCCATTCGGATCTTGTCAATTCCTTGATTCACTGATCAAATTAGAATATATTATGACACAGACTTCCCGCTCCAAACCTCTGACTAGGAAAAATGCATGAATTATTATTTTTTATAAAAGCTCCGGATCTCGGAAGAAGTAGATTAAAAATGGCGTTGGGAAAAGTATGGAGCCTGATGGTGCTGTTGATGATGATGATGACGACAACGTTAATCTCTGCTCTTTCTATATAACTTGTAAATGGGAATCCGACGCAACCGATGTGATATTATCTGATATTTTACTGCATGCACGCTCACAACACCATTACTTTACACACAAATTTATATATATATATAAATATGCATACTCCACGAAGCTGAATTTACTTTAACGGTAATGCTTTTTAAGTAGGATATTATGATGAGAAAGACTCACACTCAAAACCGAGAGCAACTTTACTCTCGCAAACGTAACTCCACAATAAACTGCTAAACTAAACAAGGGTCTGCTCCCTCTTTTCGATCCACACTAACTGCACTTGCACAAAAAAAAAGTATATATGTGTGTACTCAAAGAGATTTTTGGTGTGTGAGACTAACCAAGAACATTAAAGGGAGCAAACTAACAACGCTGGAAGGAGCACTAGCAACACTACTAGCTAGCTAGAGTTGTAATAATAAAGTATGTAAGTACACACACAAAAACTCTTTTCTAACTCCGACATCCGCGACGAACCGAAGTTAGCAGGAGCAGCAGAGGAAAAGAGGGATCCTTTCATGGCATGCTTCTTTTCCATATACATATGATCATGATGATATATATATATATATACTTACATGAGATTTTGTATTATTCTATTATTATTTGGAGTTTTGAATGAATATATGTAGCATGCCTTTGATATGCATAAGCACGTTATAGGAAGATATATTTCTCACTCTTTCAGTTCATACGAAATGTGCTGTGCTCCACAGTTTTACTATTCAACTCAATATACATGCTAGAAAGAGAGAGAGAGAGATGCAATGAGAAATAGAATAGGTTACAGGAGCCTTACAATGGCTAGACACTCTGGTAAAAAGTACACAAAAAGTATATGCTTAAGTAAGATGTAAGCTTCTTACTATATTTTGTACGTATATATATATATACTTTTAAGCTGCCAAGATTATATGGTGTGTGTACCTAAGTATATATTAACTTTGAATGTACATTCATATTACAGTGCCTACCTTCGTTTTCGTTCTTTTCTTTTTCCTCTTCTTCTTCTTCTTCTCTCTCACACTCTCCGTTTAGTTTCAAACCTTTGCGAAGCACTTCTCCGTGTCCGCATCCGCGAGTTGAGTGGAGTGAACTAAACGAGGTTTTAGATTGCTCCGACCCCTGACTACGGACATGTAGTGGGAGCAGTGCAGAGCTCCTTACGTTAGCTAACTAAATGTTATATTACATTATAGTGCCTTTCGTTAGCTAAGCTAGCAACTTTTTTTTACCCAAGAGCCGGAGCCAGTGCCAGAGAAGAGCGAGCGAGATGAATGCACGCAGAAGAAAGGAAAACTGGCAGATACATAAACAGAGGGAGATGGACAGAGATGAAAATGCATATTGTAGCAGAACATATGCACACACTAAAAAAGATGAGACGCTCTTCACTCTTCTTCTTTACTAACTCTCTTCTGCAATCGGTTCCGTTCCCAATATTCTATATTATATGCATGTATATTTTCATCATCATCAAGATCATCATATCACAATCATCATGATCATCATCTTCATCTTTTTCATCTTGTCTTCTATCAACCACAAATATTACGCAGAAAGGCTTAAGAAACAAGGCTTTATGGAGATTCCAAAAATTTCCAATGAAAGGAAACCCCTCTCGTTATTGCACGAGAATCATTGCTATTATATATTACAAAATTAAAATGAAATATTCAGGGACGGATATCAGTTTAAGCAGACACAACAGACAAGAAGTATGTTTAATTTAGTATTTTCATTGATTTTTTTTATCCCTACATCCCTATACATCCCTAGTACTCGTCATTGGTAATTTCTACTGACTAACTTGCAGGTTCACTTTTTCCAACGCTATTAGTCATCATCATTCCAATCGCCATAAGAAGACAGTGGCATTTTGTAGAGAGTGAGTTATACAGTAACTACACATTTAAATCTGCAACATTATAAAAAAGTTTTCTGGTGCTGTTTGGCAAACGTGTGTGTAACCTAACATCATCATCATCATAAAGGCATCTGCTTTTAGTTAAGCCTCTCTCTGTCGTCCTAATATAAATGTGTGCTATAGCTAACCATAGCCACACAGCGAAAAGGGCAAAAAGGAAGAGGACGCGATGATGATGATGGAGGTTCACGCGCGGGCGTAGTGGAATTAATGTACTTTCATCCAATACAATCATTGCTCCTCTAATGTTATACTACATTATGTTACTTACTCTCGTTTCTAGTCAACTTTACAGTGTCTACCCACTGCTTCAAAAAGTATGTACTACATTTAGCACCAAACCAAACCACCACCATTTTGCTGTATTATTATTATTGCCATTTGCTATCGCTATCGCATAGGCTAGAAAACTACTGATATTCTTCAAGAAAACTGTTTTTTTTGCTCAACGTTTTGTAATACTCTTTGCCTATCCAATTGACTATATAATGTATGTACAGACATCACACATTTTATATGTGTGCTAATACTACTTTGCTGGCTCTGGTGGCAGGAGTAGTTAATCTTAATTGCGTTGCCAAAAAATGTTGTTTTGGAACAACTATAGTTATAGAATGTACATTTATTTACGACACAGTAGTGATTTTCAGTTTTTCCCTGTTGGAATGGAGTATATGGAGTAATGGAATGGAGGCGATCATTACGCAAACTATGAGCTGTATGTGCTCATACTTGGTTTGCTAGCATGCATACCAATATAATATTACTCTCTAGCTCTCCTTCGTTATTTGCTCGTTCGTGCACTTTTAATCTTTAATTTGCCTCAGTAAAACTTTTAAATGTTGCGTTCAATAAAGCCACACGTTTTACCTTTGTATATATATAAATGTAGTTTGGGAACATGCATGATTGTTTCGACTCAGTTTTTGCCCGTTTTCCTATATATAATGTAACGTCATAAACTATAACTGCATATTACAAATATAGCTGAAAGTGATATGCTGCGTGTAGACAGTTTTCCTACGTGATATGATATGACGAGCTGATTATTGATTTCGAACACGGACAATAACAGAAAATACGTTGAGACTAGCGATAAACTTTCATAATATTTGCAAATTATTTTTCCTTCAAAAAACAACACTAGAATACAGAAATATACTGCGCAATAACAACAAACATTTCAATGAAAAGCTTAAAGTAAAAGTTGTTTTCTTTCTACTTTCTCGTGGAGGAGGAAGGATAAGCCATTCTCAACTGTGCAAAATAATTCTTCAAACCCGCTTTGTGCTTACCTTCCAGTTCCAATCATTAGCATGTAAATCCAGGAGTATTATCTTTTCCTCGAATCAAAGCAACGCAATCTTTGTGCAATAGGTTTTTTTCTTAGAATCAAGAAATAATGATAACCCACACGAATAATGTAGCATTCGCAGTCGCAACTTTTCTTCAAGTTAATAATTTCATATAAGATATCTGTCATTGACATTGGCACGTACTATGTACTTATTAGATCAAGATCCTTTTGCACACTTCACGTCTTCCATTCATTACATTATATGCACACATTAGACACACACCTCACCTCCACTCTCTCACACACACACAACACACACGTTTTTCTCAAGCAATGCAATGCACTTTATTACGTCTGTCCTGGTTGAACCGAATGATCATAAAGAGAACAAAGAGAGAGTCGGCTGGATTTATTAGAGCAGGCCAGACCAGGTATACTATGTAACTAAGAATGAAAACGAATGAAGGAGAGAACGTTGGTTAGTTTTACTTTAGATGCACTTCGACTATGTAAAATGTAAACCTGGTAAAGGCAATGGCTTTAGCTTGGCGTTGGCAGGAAAGGGAAAGACAAGTTAATATTGAGCCGAAAGTTGATGGTAAAGATTTCAAGGAATTATACAACATTTAATGTATGTACTTATTGCCGGAGCAGGAGAGAGTAGTAGCCAGTGCAGTACCAGCACGCATGAAATGTAGGATTGGAATGGTCATGTAGTCTCATAAGGTAACCCGTTTCCCCCAAACTATAATTAATCAATGAGTCATTCCCTTTTTCCACTCTTATTCAGCGTAATCTCCTACTCCCTTTGACTAATACTTTTTACAAAGGGATCCTATATTGCAAATCACCCAATGTGAAATGAGTTGCGTTTTCTAACAGAACGTTATACATGTAAATTTAAGATAAATACTTACAACTTACGAATTAGTCAGACAGCACAACAACCAACAAAGGCGATAGCAAATAGCAATATAGCAGCTCTTGGTAATTAGAAACAATGATGATTATTTGAACTAACGTTGAAAAATCTTCGTCATGGCCAACCAGTGGTTTGGTTTGTGACTACTGCTGATTATTATGAATTAGTTTGTGTATATCGCGACTATATTGTCAGGGAGCGCAAGTGTACAGGATGTGTATTCATACTGAAGATTGACGACAAGCAAATCATAATAATATAATGTATGCACATATACTATATCGTTGAGGATGGAGAAGGGGGGCTCAGTTCAATGTTCAGAGCCTAATTATTTTATGTCCAATATCAACTGCCAGCATATTAATTATACGAGCGAGGACAAAGGTGTAATAAGAGCGCCCTGTGACGACTCGTTTCGAGTATATTGTATAATATGCATGTTATTTGAGCATATTACTTTTATTTGTAGCTGCTGGCACTGGCAAACAGAGAGAGAGCAACAACAAAAACGATCTAACATGTATGGACAGATATAGATACATAGATAGAAAATGGATGTGTAAGTAAAATGCTCTTTGAGCTAAAAAGTTTTGTTATAATAATGATAATGTATGCAAGAGTTGTTAAAACACTAGAGCACACACATACACACTGTTTTTGTTGATCACAAGAAGAGACTCAGAAGAGGAGAAGAAGGAGATGTGGAGAGCGAGAAATGAAAAGAGATATAAAATACATTAAATTGAAAGGGATCTCTCCTTACGTTACATTTTACTCAAGCTCTTAAAAAAACTATGTGTGAGCCTTGCATGGAAATATATAAAGCTCTAAAAAATAGTACAATGGAAGCTCAATTTGGGGGGAAGACACTCTGCGCTTTAATGATGATGACATGGAATAAAATAAACTAAAAAAATAATATAAGAATATCGAAAGTAGAAGTAAAATAAAATATAAAGGCACTCACAATTAGATTCGGATCCTCCTCAAAAGCTGAACAAAGTTTAATGCTTTTTGTTGCCAACTTCAAACACTGACTGAGGAGGAGGGTGGAGGAGAGAGGTTAGGTTAAGTTTTATGTGCGTATGAAATGAAACATATAATAAATAGCAGGAGCATGGCCAAACTTAAATATAATGTGTAGTTTACGGGTGAGCTCCTTCAACATTACCTGCTGTACCTGTACGTACATTAACTAACTGCTGAAAAAGAATTTTATGGCTCAGGTACGCCAGTCACTAATCTCATGTAGAATTAGTAGTAGTCTAATATACATATCTACATTATTATGGAACCAGTATTAAAAAAGTTGAATGCGATATGGCATGGCATCACATTATCGGGGAGCCTCATCAAAACCCAAATGCATAACTACTCTTAAAAGCAGCTTATAGTCAAGCAACATCACCATCAACCAGCATGCTAGTCAAAAAGAATATATAATATGCTTTGAAAACGGAAAAAATTTACGTTTTTATCATAGTTAACTTTTCGTAACTACAATCTACACTAGTGACTGTAGTTTTTAGGTTCCTCTCCTCTAACTCATGTATATAACCATTGAAAAAGCCAGTTTAACATTCCTGTTTGTTCCTTTTTGATCTGCTGCTGCTCAGAAAAGGACGACGGGATAGAAACATAATGTGAGTATGTAGTATATAAGTAAGTATATACATAAAGTTATTTGAAATACGTTTTACAATGGTTAGGACAGCTGCCTAACAAAATGCCAGTTTGGTAAGTACTGCTCTAACTTGGTAAAAAGCGTTGCATTATTATCGCATATCTACTACGTTACGTTTAGCATGGAGTAAAGCAGACTACACAGGTATCAGGCATTTTGTATCGTATCGCTAACGATAATAAAAATGCATAAAAATGTCCATGCATGGAACGAATGGAGGCAGGTGTGGGCTTAAGGCTAGTTTACTGTCTGATTTTACAGTCAGCGTAGTTTGTAGTTATCCATATGCCTTTGCTGCTAGTAATGATGATGATGATGATGATGGTAAAGTGATCTCCTACCTTTTATCCCTTCTCTCTCTCTCTCTCACTCTCTATGCACTCCATGCTTCCCATATACGCTGACAGTACCTAAAAGGTATTCCGCTTCATTGTAAAAAACACATATTGAATACCTACCTAACTACAAGTTTGAAGTTAACATGGAAAGCATCCTAAAAACATAACTATGATGATAGTGCAAGAGGTATTTATATTGGGGGGTATACTTAATAAAGCATGTATCCTCGTTGCTCAGTTTGAATATTTTTGATTACTACTAATCATATCGTAAATGTGGATTTGGTTAGTTGTGCTACAATGTTATGTTACTTTTTGGGATTATATTATAATCTTACTGGTTTGGAGAAGAGGAGAGTCGACATCATCGACATCAGCAGCGTCCCCATAAGTCCGTCGCTCTCTTTAGTATCATCATCGTCGTCATTTTTCTTTCAGTTTTTTTTCTTCCTTTATTCTCTATTTCTGTTTCTTCAAGAGGGATGATTATGATTAAAGAAAATGGTGGTTTGGTTTGGTAGTGTTAAAGATGTATGGCATGATACATAAGATATGTTTATATTATATATACCTTTTCACATTTTTGTCTCTCCTCCTGACTGAACCTTTATGGACTTTTATGTGCTTTATATTTTTTATGTTGCCTTTACTTTTTTTTACTAATGTCGAATGTTAATGTATGTACACTAGATGAAAAGCTAAATGTACAGCGGATATATAATGTAATCATTATGATCTTTTTCAACAATGGTTACATGGCGGATGGTGGCGACTCTCTCTGAGCTGGCAAAGGAAGAAAAGGGGTTGTATTTTTGCTGTTAATATTGATGTGGAATCAAGTTAAAAAGTTAACATGAATTTTATAAATTGAGATACAGTCATGTAATGCATAATGTAACAAAAGAGTGCGAGACTATGACTTGATATACCACATAACGAAACCACCCTCTTCAAAAAAATGTTCTGATATTATGCAGAGCGTCGTCACGTCCAAAGAATCATGAGCCAAAGAACGAAAACCAAACCAACATTCAACATTCCTGGATTGCTGATTGTAAAAGAGTAACAAAACTTTTTCTTTCTTTCTTGGAACATGCGGTTTTCACACACATACAATGATCATGAGCTCATGATTCTGAAGTTAAGTTAGTCAAGTCAAGTGTAATATGTATGTAGTCAGGCAGTGCATGACCTTGGAAAAGTATGAAGACCCTAATCTCAATTAAGGAGATTTACAACGTGCATTTTGCTTATGCTCACAATTTCTAACTTAATTCTTGGGTGGAGATGGCTCTGGTGGCAGAGATGATGAAAGAGGGTAGTAAAAAGTTATGTAAAAGCGTGAGCACAACAATAATTTGAAGATGAGGAATTATTAGGAAAGCATCTGCAATAGGTGTGTTCTTCTGCTCTCATATAATATCACGGTGTGTTATAGTTTATTTTATGGTAACGTTTTATGAACCAAGTTTAGCGAAAGGTGGGCAAAAACGTGGAATATTTTTCCATGAGTTCCCTTTGTCAAACTTAAACTTAAAAGTACTTTTGACGTTTAAGATGAATTTTTTTAACGTAGCATGTAGCCGACAAAAAATTGTTAGTCATTTCTTTTCAGGTAGAAGAACCTAATGTAATATTACGTGTGTTTGTTAATGCTGGTTTGTAGTACTCCTCGAGGACACGTCAGAAAGAGTTGAATGATATTTGAAACGTTGTAAAAGCTGAATGGCACGATGAGTGTGATCAACAATATGATGTGTGACTAAACTGTTTGTGTGTGTGATCAAATTTCTGGCTGAATCATCCCACACACAACACAACACACACACAATTTATATTTTACATTGCGTTATATACATTCAACATTATATTACAGTAATCTTTTAAGGAATGCATAAATAGCCACTTGATTGGATCAAGTGATCAATGATGCGATAAAAGTAAACCATTTTGTTATTAATCCTTCTTTCCTGAATGNATAAATAGCCACTTGATTGGATCAAGTGATCAATGATGCGATAAAAGTAAACCATTTTGTTATTAATCCTTCTTTCCTGAATGAGAAAATTAAGAACAAAAAAAAAGTGTTTTTGACATAAATATACATTTATCCTACTTTGTTCTCTCAAGCTTAATTTAAACAGCCAACAAATGTATACTTCCTTATTTTTGCAACGTATTAAAAAGTGAAAGTCTTATATTCTCATTATTTTAACTGCATTACTTTTTGGCATTAAAAACCAAAATAAATTATGCTGCTCCAAACCACAAAAACTTCTAACTCGTGGGATATATTATTTAGCTAGAATTAATATTTGGAGATTTGATGTTTGAAGACGTGGTTCTCATCGATTTTTGGTAGTGCGCAGGCAAGAGCTGCTACTAACACATCAAACAACTTTTGCTAATTATTTCCCATACAATGTCATATTATATAAAAGAGTAAATATTGTAATGCATACTCACTCATGATATTTTATGATAGGTATGATTTTATCATTATATTTCATGTCACAAAAGGAAATTCTAGGTATACTCACAGAACCAAGAAGTGACAAGAACAAATCTTCTCTTTGTTCCATCCAGAATTGCAAATAAGACCGAATCTGTACTTTTGCCTTGGGTTACGTTACGCTACGCTACGTGTGCATCATATTTTTCTAGACTTTTGCTACTCCTCCGTTTCCGTTTCATAACTGCTTTGATATTATTAATGAAATGGAAACGAATACAAAATACTGATGTTGATGATCAGGATGATGACGCGAGTTTGCTTTTTCCTCTCTCTCTTCAGTTTTCACACTTTGCTGGTTGGTTTGTATGAAAGGGAATTGGTAGATATATATTTTGGTTTTGGGTGCATTATTTGTATGACCAATATAATATCATGTTATACGAATTTGGATCATATCATACACCATATTACTTTCGGAAAATTGGAAATGTCGCTTTTATGCTAGATGTTTGATGCTGGGAATTTTGCTCCTTTCGTTTCACCACTTCTTGTGAAAGGGAGAGAATCAAATGTGGGTATATGGAATATAGAATTATATAAATTGGATGTACCTATAACGAAAGGGAAGATCGAGCTGAAGAGGATCAAATCATACAACTGAAAAAGATATTCATTTTAATGTCAAAATCTTGTACTGAGTTCGTACATACATAATTTCTGTTTTAAATATGAATATGAAATGAAATGATGTGCGCTACCCGTTTCTCTTCCTACACGATTTACCTTTTACGTGCTGCTTCGCTAAATTTTTACATTAAACATTACATACATATTTTTTGATGAGATATTTGGAATTGTTCATCAACTGTGATCATGTTCATATATGCGCTATGCATAAATTTATATCAGTTTCTTTTAACAGAAGAGGAGCATATCCACAAAATAATTTTGTCTTTCTGGTGTCTGCTCTTATTCCACGCGCTCAAATAGCTTTTTGTCATTGCTCCGCTTTTATTTAGTCTGCTTTCTTACCCATTCAATTTACTTTTATTGTGGAAGCTTACACCACCCCAAAAATGCAAAAGGTTTATTGTGTTGGTGATGATAAAGCATCTTCTTCTTTCCGATCGAAAATGCAACGCAATCATATAATTTGATGAAGTAAAGTATTAAAGCTTGCTTCCCAGAGAAGAAGATCGATTTGAATGTTAAAGAAGATGATGTAAACCTTAATGAAAATACTGAATGCAATTCACTTTTTTTAACCATTCCAAAACCCAACCATCATCATCTTATATAACGCTGATGCTGATATATATTCCCGATAACAAAAAGGAAGTCAAGTTAGGAAACGGCAGTCAAGTGCAAATAAAATAATGTTAAAGTAAGTAGGATCCCTCTTCGAAAGGAGAGAGAGAGAGGGGCTTGGAGAAGAGAAGAGTTGTTGAAAAGAGAAAATCTCCGCTCTATATGTACCATTTCAAGCACGTCTCTCCGTCCACGAAACCAAACCAATATATAACTTTTCCCGATCCGGATCAAGTTCCATTCTGCCAGAAAAGCTGTGCGAAGAACAGAGAGAAGCGAAGCAAGTGGGAGAGAGCAAGTTACTCACACACAATCAGCAGCAACATTGCATTGTACAGAGGATATTAAACTAGCTCTGCTTTCATAAACCCACAAAGCACAAAGGCATACACACACTGCCACTATGTCTTCTGTGTCTCCACATGCTACACGTATGTATATATATGTACCTACTTAACTTTTTCGGGGGTCTTGTCGAACCAACTCCCGGACAGTCCCGATCCCGAATCCTAGTTATATTCTACCCTAGTCTAGTAGTATCCCCCATTTTATCTCTCGTTTGTTGCCAACCCCCAATTTCATTACGTTAAGACTTTACTTTTCAGTCAGTTAGCTGTAGGCTTTACATTATATTACATTTACATTCCTTTTCCCTTTGCGCTGTTTGCTAAACTGATTTTTTTTACTGACTGTAGTTTTCCCCTAACCTTAACTGAGCTTGTGGTGTGATGTAAGCGGGTTGCAGTCTGTTGAGAGCTGAATAGAAGAAGAAGAAGAGAGAAGGAATAATATTATCAACATCATCATCATCATCAACATCGTCATCATAAGCCATCCGCCTTTATACTTATGTTACATTACCGTCACAGTGTTACTCTCTTGTTTTGTGTGTAGGGGCTCCATTTGCGAGTTGCGTTTTATGTATCATTATTTTTGCTGCTGTTAATATTATATTGAACGAGCCTTTATTGAACCCCTCTTCTCCTCCGTTATATTTTACTGAAGTTTTTGCCTCTAGTTATGTTTCTACCATCATACTTAATAATAATCCCTGAGCTGAGCGCTGAAGCAAAAGCTCACACAGCTTCAACTCTCAACCAACCTTACCAAAAAGCTTGATGTAGAAGTAGGAGAGCCAAAAACTCTTTTTGCTTCAAAAGTTTCAAGAACCAAAAACCTTTTACTGCCTTTAAGAGAGACACTACTGCCATGTTACACGTCACTAGACATAACGTAAAAGTTTTATTAAGCATAACTGAGAACCTAGTTTTGTAGTTAAATAAAAGCACATATTCATTCACATGACATTCCGGATTTATACCCTTTTTTTCCTGCGTCCTCTCTTTTTCAAAGTTCTGTTGGGCTTGGCCTCGTCTCAAACATTGTATATAACGTGTGTGTATTTAATACGAGGCAACAGGAGCAGCGATTCATTCGGGAGAGATTATTAATAGTAACATTAAATGCTGAACACATTTACGTTTGGAATATATATACTATGTCTGCCTCTTTACTTTAAGTGAAATTGCTGCTCTAACCCATTTTAGTTAAATTGCTGGTTTATTTCCTCATACCGTCTTAAAATAGAAAATGTTAATGCGTATCATCATCATCTTCACCGTCGTCATCTGCAGGAAATGCAACAACTAGAACTAACATCATCTTATGTAAAAGTTGGTTAGAATTAGGACGCTAGTAAACTTAAATTAACATTGATTTGATGGCTCATCGTCTTCTGCTTGTAAAATGACTAGCGGATATGTAATTTTTTATGTTGGAAAGCCAATCCGCATGACATTATCGTTTTCATGCATAAATATCTTAAAATCAGTCGAGGAGCAAAATCGCAGCGTTGCAGAATGGAATGGGATCTAGCACGTGTTTTCAAATTTTGAACCAATTTCGCACGTATTATTAGTTTTTTTTCCAAATCTGGAAGATTTCCTGTTCGATTTTGGAATGTGGATGACACATCGCATCGTTGACGGAGGTCAAACTCAGATTTTAAGGTACTTTGGTTTCCTGTCTAGACTCTAGAACAAATTTTTATATGAAACCATGTAACTGTAAAGAAACTGCCATAATATTTTGGCTCATACATTAATTTATACGTTCATGAGCAGGATGATGTTCATATTGTGGATTTAATTAAAATGCTCCACTGGATATTAAAAGAAGGGATTATTTCTAGGAATGGTAAATATCACACTTTCTAATTTGAGGTTTGAATTTTCACGGCAATTACAATGAAACAGGAAAACTGCGTCTCCTCCTCCTCTCCTCCACATATTTCCATAAGCCGACGGACCGAATCATGAAATCATGGCTCTTGAAATCTGTCATCCTCACGCTCCATCCATTCGATTCAGTAAACTGCGTATGACAAGATAGGAAGAGTAAAAAAATATGTAGATTCATCATCATCATCATATATCTCATTGCAGTATCACCATATCACGATCATTTTGCATTACATATTGGTTTGGTATTTCCGTAATTGCTTCATCCTACCCACCCATCCAGAAAACACACATATGAAAACTGCTCTGTAAGTCTGTACCGACGATGAAAGCACTGAGCTACTAAGCATATCATCATCATCATGTTGTTCTATACATTTGTATGGTTTATATGCATATTTTATTATTTCAGGATGAAACTTAACTTTAAGCCAAAATCCATAATGGTAATGTAATGTGTATTGCATCAAAATAGTAAAAAACGACGAAGAGAAACGGGTGGAGTGAGAGATGAGAGGAGAGAGAGAGAGAGAGGACACATACAAATATAAAGAGCGTCTCTTCAGATTCCAGATTAAAATCCGGGATTTGAGTCATTCAAAGCTCCCGTGAAAACAAGAAAGAAGAGCAGTTTGCTTTACTGACTCTCTCTTCTTCTTCTTCTTTGGTACTGCTCTTCTGTTAGCCTTCCATTTTTTACAGCCACAATCTTCTAACAACCAAAACAATATCAAGTTTTATCAACACATAACTTGACTGCTCTCCTCGTATCGTATCCGTAAATGTAGTTATTTTTTCAATAGAATTTAACTTGAATTTTGCGACTCCGAGAGCAGAAGATGTAATAAATGGGGAAGCTAAACCTAAAGCAAGCAATACTCTAGCAAAGAGCAGCGGAGCGAGAACGTTTTCGCCCGACCCGAATTATTATAAGGCCGACTCGGGAACCACAACTAAATCTAACACGCTATCGCTATACCATTTCATTTTTTTTGGCTAGTAGCTCTGTTAAAGGATCTCATAGAGGGATAGCAGCAGCATAAAGTATAATACTGCTGCTAAATCTATAAACTAAATGTACGTACGTCATACTTTACAGCGATCAATAAATGAAATGCTAACGCTCCTTTTTCGCTATACCTTATGTTGTTTGTTGGATTCAGTTTGGTTTGGTTTTGGAGTACGTAGGACCAGCAGAAAAAGTAAGTTGTGAGAAGAAAACCTAACGTAAACCCTCTCTTTCTCTCTCTCTCTCCTGTTCACACACAGAGCAATGGAAATATAGCACTTTATCATTAGTTGCAGACACTCACCAAAAGATTCTCTGATTTCGGTACAGTCAACTACGCAATGAAAGTATGAAAGCAGGAGAGAGAATAACGTATGTGAGGCATGAAGCCATAACTTTGGTTTTGGAACAGTAAAATTGGAAGTAAAAACGACATGACAGTGGTAAGTAATGTAATACAAGGAGCTGTGAACACCTAATCGATGAACATAATCAGAGTTATGGTATCTGATATGTTTTATGTGTGTGTTATGTTATGTGTACTTTTTTTTGAGGTGGTCTTGTCGGGAGCCGACAGACATCTCCATTATTTTTCCTGTAATTCCAAACTTCTATTTACCATTTAATTTCATGTGGGCTCTCATCTCTTGGTGAGTAATAGGAAGCAAATGCTTTGAAAGAGTATGTGTATCTCTTACTCAATGACCAGAATAATGATCACTCAGCCACTCACGGGAATGTAAGGAAAATCGTGGTGAAATTTATGAAAGGGAGAAAGCAGATTTATTGTAGACGTAAGTAGAGACGAATTGTGAAATACTGGTGAAACCACTTACTCATTTCCTTTCCCATCATTTTGAAATAAATTTTGTATTGGTTTAAATACCAACTTTATATAAATAAAAAAGGACTTTATGTTGGCCGTCAAAAATGAATGGGAAATGCAGATTAGTCATTATTTATTCAAGGAGTGTATATATATACAAAAGCCAAAAGCGCTTTCACTTTCCCACCTTTATCGATTGAGTAAATATTTTCTTTTCTGATTTTCCGCTCTGTCATGACGGCTACTGATTTTTTAAGAGTTGCTAATAATAATGAGTGTATATCTGGCATAAATTATTTTCAAACTTTTAATAAAATTATCATCGATCAATCAAACAAACGAAGCCTATTAAAATTGTGCTTTATAAGCTATTCAAACTGCGTTGTAAGCATATTAGGTTGGTTGCGCATGTCGCATAATAATAATATGGCTATCAAGATCTTTCCGTGAATATGAGAGTTGAAATGAAAAGTGCCAGTCGGCAAAATGAAGTGGAAGGTTGACGTGGGACGTGGGATATAGGGACTCTAATTCCAAAATTAAAGGGGACAGCAAACATTAGCGAACTCATATATAAGTATATATAGAAGCAGCACGTATATAACGTAACAAAGGCTTGTCATCACATCTGCATCCCTTCGGATTAAGTATTTCTACTCAGCAACGACAACAGCACATGCATAAGTACATGGATTGCATTGGTGATTTTCCAGTACCGTACTCATACTCTCTTTCTTCATTATATATTAGATATTAGAGAGGAAGAGGAAGAAGGGAGTATTGAGTATTTATCATTGCGCGTATGTATATCATAAAAGCAACTTATTCCCTATCACAAAAGTGGACACCGCAGTAGAACACAAACAGAAACATGACAAAAGGTTTCCACTATTTGAAAACCTGCTAGCTTTGCATTTGCATTTAAATTTTATTTGCTTCAGGGAAATTTTATGTACATAAAAGGCTCCCCTTTTTCATTATCAAGTACAAACCTTGCAACTTACATATATAGCACCAACAAAGACAAGAGAAGCTAGCACACGCTTACACCCATATAAACATGTGAAATTGTGAAGCCTTCCCTAACTCTATCTAATATCATATAATCTAGCTATCTATCTATCAAACGAAAATGTTCATAAATTATATGACACTTTAGAGGGAGTTAAGAGCAGGTTTTCAATCGAAAACACAAATAGATTGGCTCGCTTTTTGGACAAATAGATCAAGTCAAATGAGTTTTCCATTTATAAACCGTCGCTGGACATATCAATAAAAAAACGAAATTGAAAGTGTGCTCACTTTACCATTCACCATTTGTTTTTCCTCTTTTCATCCAACCTAAAACCAAAACCAGACCAATACCAAATAGCAAATTACAGTTCGCTCTAACTAATCATTTTTCGCTATTTTAGGCAGCAACTATAGAACTGCATATAAAATATAAAGTGGTCTATATAGCCTTCAACTTGAAATGTTAAAATTCCACTTTATTTTAAGGAAAGCAAATATACACCAATATACATTAGCTCGCATGATATTATGCAAATCAATATGTAATCATGATTCATACATGTATTAATTATGCCTTGTTTTTGCTGAGTATATTCGTGTTTATGTGGTGGAGTCGAGAAGCACGTAATAGTTGGCAGCAGATGAGACTACCAACTATGAAACCTTGCATATTATATGAGAAGACGCATATACATAAAAAATAGCTAACTAAAATATATCATTATACTCCTATAGATTGTTGCCAACCATTACTAATAAAATAATCCAGTTTAGTTGAGAAAAAAAGTAGGGAACCTCCACCTTAGTTAAGAGAAGAGAACTATATGGGAGAGGTAAAAAAAATATTATGCGAGAGACTCATTTTTGTGCCTTATAATACACCAAACAATTTTATCGAACATCGAAGAAAAAAAAGGACAAGCAAGTCAAGTCAAAAAAGTGACTAGCAAACCAAACCAGGCAACAACTGCACACTCCATACCAACACCAATCCAATATCAACCAACCACCACACCACTCTTCTATATCCATACATCATTCAACTTTAGTTTTTACCACGATTTAATGTGCACCAAAACTTGCATACTTACTTGCAATAAATGTAGCTAACTTTGCCATGTCGCATAGTATGTTAGTTAAGTAAAGCCCTGTTTCAAGTTAGAAAAGTGTTCTCTCTCTCACTCTCTCTGTGGAGACCGGGTGGGCGCAACAAAAAAATAATCATTCAGGGGGCTTTTTCCTTTCTGTGTTCTTCATCATCATCATCATGATATATGCATACAGGCATAATATCCTCTGCTATTAGTATATATACACAACGTGATGACGAACTTGATGATGATGATGGTGATGACGGTACATGGTAATTCTAACCTAACTTGCTTTTATTACTCATTCGTGAAGTAGTTTGGCATTATTAAACTTTACCGTGTTGGATATGTAGGGATATATAAAACTAGATTTTTTTTAGCTAAATCAAATAAGCTTTAGTTTTGCTCCAAGCTTCATAAACTTGCATTTGTTCAAAATTATAATCAAAATCAGTCTTAGTTTTTTATTCCTCTCTCTCCCTTCCTTCATACTCGCTCCGCGAAGCCCAATCATTCATTATAAACGGAGGAGTGCATTATGAAAAAGGAAACGGGAATGGCGATGGTGATGATCCCGATGATAGTAAAAGTAGAGGTCCCGAGTGACAACTCGCTTTTTTTATTTCTAACAGCTGCCACTACTTAAATCCAAGCGTAATTTTACATTAGACATTAGACAGTATTCATCATATCATGTGCAAAGCATATTTATTTTAAGTTAAACTTTTTTAAGCAGATAAGAGGGAGAGATACGTAGGATATGATAGAGCATTTTTCGGATATTCATACTCCCATTACATATTGCTGCTCAAGTTATTTTAAACAATGGTTAACAAATATATGAATGTATAGCGTTATTTTTCTCCCCTGCATGTGCACTGTGCAGCCTACAAATAAAACACCGCACCGACCCGGCATGAAATGAAAATGACGATGATGTTATTGCATGCTAATCCTCTCCGTATTTAGCAAATACTAGCAATTTGCAAGGGGAAAAGGTGTAAGCCATGTGTTCACCACTCATTCAGCAAAAAAAAAAGTAAAATGACTAAGAATTGATGAAGAAAAGTTTTACCAACATTTTTCTTATGAAATACCTTTCAGTTTTTACTATGATATAATAATAAGTATGTACCTACCTGCAAACATATAGAGCCTTCTTTTACACAAATGAAATAACACCCTGTCTTTTTGCCAAGATGGATATATAAAATAAAAAAAAAAACGATCCATCTTTATCCACATGGTTTTACCAGTGCAGTGCCATCGTCGTTATTATTATCATAATCCAGCATGCATCCGTCATGTCATGTACATAATACATGAGTGCAAGAGAGAGAGTGATATTGATAGGATATAGTTATATATACATAAAACGTATATACACATGCAACCTTATACCTATATATTCCCGGCATTGCCTTAGTTTTGACTTGAAATCTTGGAAGAAGAGAAAAAAACAGTCGGAGAAATGATGCCATGCCATATGCTCACCGTACCATGCAATACAAGGCGTGCTCCTCATCTACATTCCAACTATAACTGAACGTTAAACTCATGATGAACATAATACACTCATACATAATATCTAACTTTCTATAATTGCCGGGGTGGTTAAGTATAATAAGGATATTGCAAGTTGGAAGCTTACAAAGAAAACCTTGAGACCGGAATCAGTATATAATAATATCCCTTTATCCTAACTTGCTTTTCTTTAGTTATTTTAAAGCACATGGTCGTCCATGCCGGTGTTACTAAAAGTTCCTGTGGAGGCAGCACCAGCTTAAGCTATATCTTATAAGTATGTCTGTGTCGTTGCATGAATTGAATAAATGTTATACATAATGTGGAACAAGGCTCCATTTCCTGTCCGCTTTTGCCTTTGAGATTTTAAGTAAAATGTAATTATAATTATACATGAAAATTTGAAGGTAAAAGACTAACGTAGCTTAGTGCTGAAAGGAGACTGTACTGGTTGTACTATTACCACCATGAAGGAAGGGAATCATTAAGAGCATCACTTCATGTCGTCCCCTTTTAAGTTAAGTAATGGAGAGTGGAAAACTACCTTGGAAGTTGGACTTTAATGTAGTTCACGTTCATTACTTTTGACGTTAGGGTAAAGTAAGGTAAAATGCCTGTTTGATGTTGTTGCATAAAGAATATATAATAGAGAGAGAGAGAGTATTGGTGCTTCGGGCTGCCCTTAATTTTCCTCTTTCTTTGTTCTGGATGATATTATGGAGTAACCTGTCTTTGGTTTGGAATATTATGTATGTATTAGAGCAATATACTTATGTGTAGAGCCTAATGATTTAGTGATAAACAGGGGAGATACCGTGTGTAATGGTGGTTGTTGTTTCTTCCTTTCATGGGCTTGAATTCCGCTTCATTGATGCGGATTACCTAAAGCTCACACTCCGTTTGTATTTGTACACACGCACTGATCAAACAAAAGGACCGTCGTGTCGTGTCTTCTCAATAACATTTTACCTTACCCAAAAAGCTACCCTGATCAAGTTACATCTTGAATTTAACAAAGCATTATTGATAACGTTTGCGTACAAATGTACATAATGTACTTGCCTTAATAATACACATCATGTCTTCAAAGCGTAAAGTAAAGCATCAGAAATTTAAAGAATGTTGATTCAATTCAATATGCTTGTTCTTTCATCCACATTTCTCTCATCCTGTATTGATTCAGAGAGAAGTTAAATTTTTTCTCACAGATAAACAACCATTGTTAGTTTAGATTGTCAAACTGAATGTATGAAACGTACCGTTTACTAAAGCTGAAATTGGTTGAAGGTTTGGAGCTTGAAGAGGAACTCAAGCTAACTGTGGTGTGGATTTTGAGGGTTGTTTAAACTTTGATGAATGACAGGTTATAAGGATAAGGATAAATGGGTACCCTGTTTAAACTGAACCCTTGGATTGGACCTATTTTAGGTTAACCTTCGTTAAATGGCCTTGTAAATTTTCTCAGAATTTGACAATTTATATTTATATATGTTTAAATATTTTGTTTGAACTTTCTAAACAGTTGTATTTATAAGTTGATGGGGGTGCATTATATTATCTACCTAAATGGAATACAACCTGGTACTAGAGTGGTGTTAGTAAATAATATTTTAGGTTTATCAGAAGAATCCAGATATGATATATTTTAAAGTAAAATATGGACGCATACTTTAAAGGTATCATCATCAAGTTAGGAAACTATATTGATAAAAGTTGAAAGTATGCCTACTGATAGATACATTTTGTACATATGCACGCGTAAAGGGGACTTGTGCAAGATCCCCTTTTCAAACAAAGGAATATAAGTGAAATGCATGAAAGGCAATCCTGTTCAATATCAACTGGGTATAGGATTATTTTATCAAAACATAATGCAACAGCTAACAATACCGTTCGTTCGTTTGATACAATTTTGGATCACGACAAATGATATGCGATCAAAGAGGGAGACTGAAAGTAAGTTTGAGAGAGGGGAATTATTATTTTAAGTAACGCTGCTCAAGCTATGGTAGAATAAAATAGAGAAATGATGGTTGGGAAAGGGCATTATGTTTTGCCTTCGGAACTAGTTTACTTTGACTGACTGAAGCCATTTGGCAATGGGAAGAAAACTTGAAGGGGAAGTTAGATTTAAGCCCCTTGTATTTATGATTTCAGATTGTTCTTCATATTTTAAACTTACACCCTCTGTTGATATTCAAAGGAAGTTCATTGAAACGTTTACATGAACTTTGTATGTGTGAAGTATGCGTTATCACAAAAATTTAAGTAATTTTCAATTATTCGTATTGAAGAGAGATTATATGAGGAAAATATAGATACCAGACTAAAAGTGTTTACGCAGGTTAACACCGAAACCTCCTATAATTTTAATGTAGTCATTTCCGGTTATTTATAAAATAACAATTTTCTTGTTTCACGAAAACAAATTGTTGTAAATCATTCGACAATCCTAGGCTCTGGCCGGTATGTTAGCAATAGAATTAATCCCTGTCATGTTAAAGTTATTTCCTTGTTGCATTGCTATTGCTGTCAATACTTGATTGAATCTTAAAAGCAAAATATTAACCTCACATTTTAGTGTTATTTTGACTACGCCATGTACATCATAAAATAAAATATGATGCATGGTAATGGGATGGATAATTTCACAAAATCTAGAAGCATTAAAATAATAAAAGCAAAGCTACATTGAATTTATAATTATTTATTTTTACAGCTAAGTATAATGAGTATAGCAAAAACGAAACCTATAGCCAATTAGTTGGGAAGAAATTTGGAAGGTCACAATTACAACAATCTTGTATGTTGATTCCAACCAACCACTTCCAAAAGGTAATCCTAACCTTTAAACGCAATTGAAATGAAACGTTTTACCTGTTACAATTTTTGGAATGTTGATACCGCTATTGCAATTGTTAGGTTGTGATTTATTTATTACATTCATTAGGTTGATGGTTTTGCCACCTTTCATTAGGGAATTAGCTTATTAAATTTAGTCTAAACGAATCAGTAATATCTGTTTAAATAAGTTTTAATCGTAACCTCATTAAAAATCCCAATATTTAATTTTATCCAATCGAAAATCTAAATCATTCAATATTGTGCCGAGATTTTAACCCACTCACTCACACTAACACGTACAATACCTCACCTTGCTTGCATAACATCCATTAAAGGTAATTTCCTACCGTGGGCTACCAGTCAGTCAATAACCTCTTTCCCATCAAGTCCTATTGTCGATTTTCTCCACTAAATACTTTAATATGCATCTCTCAACATTATTCATTTTTGTTTCAATGACGCAACCTCACGTTTATTAGCGCCTTTTCATTCAACAACGATTTTAAATGCACTCTCTTCAATTAGAAATACCTGTAAAAACTACATACATATGCAAAACATTATAATAAATACCAATTACATTGTTCCTTACGCTTTTATACACAATCTCTCTCAACATTACATTACATCACATTACATCACATCGTAATCATCATCAACCTCATAAGCGAACCATTACAATCCATAATCCATTCAAAAACAACTTTAGTTAAAGCCAAGTTTAAGTTTTAAGGGAATGAAAATGTTGCTCTCTCTCACTCACTCTATCTATCTCAACCTCCTCTGGTTTATGCTCTTTATATTCAGCTCTAATATTACATTACTGCGCTTTTATGCAGTAAAAATTCCTTTTATTTCTTGTTAATGCCCGAAGGCAGCAGCCTCATTGCTTTTGCTATATGATGCCAGAGCCAAAAGGAAAGGAGTTTAGCATATGGACGAGTAGGTTGATGTTATGTTGATGTCTCGATATACTACGTTAAGTTTTATAAATGCAATACATAATATAATACATCTTTTAAGGCTAAAACATTATCAATATACATAATGCTTTGGTATGCGTCTCTCCGTTTGTGGGATTTGGATTGGGAAGGAGAAGAAGACGAAGAATGTTAACCCTACCAAATTAACTACACAATGACTTGTCCTTAACCAAAGACGATCGTTCGTTGTTTGATGTCTGCTATATATATATATACTTAATATACATTATTTTTCTTCTTAAAGATCATCCGTTTGTTTGGTACGTTCGTTACAAAAATATGTGTGTACATTTTCCATACTTACTTGCATACTTTGAAAGGATATGGTTTGCTATTTTCGTTAAAATGAACATTGTTATTTTTAAGTACAATGCCTTCCTTTTTCTACCCCGACAATTTATATTAGTTAGCTTACCAAGCTAATGCTAATAATGGAGTTGTTTTTTCTCTCTGGAACTTTTTATATATAAACTTGTTTCATTCATGGTTTGTTCCCCTCTAAAGTTTTTAATGCTCAATCAACCTTATCAACAATGGGCAAGAACAACACGTTATATATGCGGAGCGAAGAGAGATAAAACTCAACCGCAATTCTTTTTTTTTTATTGCAGCTAAACAAAGTCAGAATCTCTCATTTAGCTTTTTTCTTCCCGTGGAAATTCGTCGCAGTTAATACTCTCATGAATGTTTTATATTATACAATCCATCTTAAACACGTTTTCTTTGCTTGACTCCTTGAACTTATAGCGATAATTTGTCATCCATCGTGTTCTTTAGTACCTGATGTGTTCCCACTGCATTATTCTTATGTCCTCTTGATCTTTCCTGTCAATTACGTAGAAGAGCACGAATTGAGCATCAAGCTTCATTGCATTAAAAACTTATTATTTCTTTGCATGTTGCATAGCATATATAACATGGAATGAATGGCAATGAAATGACAATGGCTTCATGGTGTGCCCGAAGATAATAGCCAAGCAGAGATTAGTTTAATTGAAATCATTCTCTAGGAAAAGGTATATATATGTCTCCGTTTTTTACGTAAATGGGAATGTGAATAACATAAGAAAATAAGAATGGTTCGTAGTTCGTAGTATACGTAAAATTAATGCATGTAATTAGGGTGTTGCCACCAAACCCCAAATCTAATGCTTCCCATTCGGTTATCGTACACATTTTGCATTAACTATTTTGCAAAACTAACTACACTATTTGGTGAACAACTAAAAATGTTGGCTGCTACTCTTCTGTTTTTGAAGGTTAACTGGCTACTGAACCTAACCTGCCTAGTTGAGATATAGTCAAGCAAACAAACTCGAAAAAATGCCAGTAGCGATTATAATTGATCTAACTTTATGCTGGTTAGTTTTACTTAGTCTAAAAAACTCCAACTTGATTATATTCCATTTTGCATATCTACCATATGCCATGCTCATCATGTGGATATTTGAAAGAGTGTTAAAAACGTAGCCATACAATTCACAAAATATAATGAGAGATGAGTATATTAAGTGCATAGTTCTCTCTCTCTCTAGCATACCTTTCTTTAGGTAAAGGTAAAATGTAATGTAGTTTTAGTAATCATCATCACGTCGACAATAAATGTAGCATCATCGGTAGTAAAGCCAGCAAGAATAATAGTACACCGCTGGGAGAGAGAAGATTGAAGTGATGATGAACGCAATCAGAAAGGAATAAGTTGTCTGTGTTCTATAGCTAAAAAACATAATGGTTGGTAGAGCTAGTCACTGTAGTAGACTACGTCAAGTTGAAAAACCTACTTCAAGGACAGATTTAATCCAGTTTGGCTCTCAAATGCTGATGATGATGGCGCTCGTTGTTTGCAATCACTTTCATCATCATCGTCATCAGCATATAACTAGACGATAGTCAACTTTAACTACGCAAAAAACCAACACTTTTTTCTCACTTCTCACATACAATCAGATTCCAAACTGGATTCTGATTCAATAGCTACTAATTTTATAATGGATTATGCAAATATTTTTATGAGCACTAGAAACCCTTTAGGGAAAGGAATTGACCATCATTCATCATGTCAACCTGGAATTTATTTTGAAGTATGACAATTTTATGTGCTGATTTTCCCCACAAATATTTATTAGTAGCAAAGAAGTTCGGTGCAATGCATAAATTATCGTTTCAATATTCCTGGAAGGCCAGGTAAGCTATTAGCAATGCGGAAAATTTTTATTCGCTCTATATATATATATATTTATTTGTGCAAAAACTGGCGACAACAAATCGATTAACAACAAGGCAAAATGGATTGTATTTTTTTGTGTATTATAGTTTAGTCTCTGCAAGCATAAGTATATATATACGTAATAAAACAATGCTCACATTATATATTTTACACATTAACCAGCAATATGCACGCGGAGGCAGGAGCTGTAATAATAGCTAACCAATTTAAGGTTTCATTCAGCATAACATAAGACATAACGACTCTTCTCTTTCTCTCTGGCTAAGTTTGGCTTCTACTCTCTCTCTGCGTGTTTGTACATTTGACGGGAGGCAACAAAAAATCAATAATCCTTTCCAGCAGGCAAAAAAAACTGTGGTTAAACTATGGTTCAATAAACTCTTCATTCAAGTACGTATATAAGAATTTATCATTATCATTCATCATGATGATAAAATTACCGAGAAATGAGAGAGAGATTCAATAAGATTTTCTCGATTTATAGAGTCAACCGTTGAATTCAATTTTCAATTCTCTGTCTTCAAATTTGTATGTAGATTCTAAGCTTAATTTTCTTATAGTTGTCGTTAAAGTTTTAACGATTATGAATGAGAGTGAGCATTTTTGAAGTTGCAAATATCAACAACAGTTGACAATAGATGTGTGTATATATATAACGTATTATACATAATATTTTATGGAATTATAGTATGTATATTTTTTAATATCACTCCATCTTTTTTTATTGCTTTCATGATGACGCAGTTGTGGTTGTCGTTGACTCACTAGCTCTCTTGGCAATAATAGCTTTCTCCATGTCAAGAAGTTGCTTCCGTAATTTAATTGCCTCCCTCTTCATTTCCCGTTCCTTTTCTTTCAGCTCTGTAATTGTGGACCAAGTGTCTTTTGTCGGGGATTGATCTACTACCCAGCGAAGGAACATGCCAGACCAGAGGGTCTTCAAATTCCGAGAAAATGATTGAATTAACATTTTTATAATTGTATTATAAGAGAAGATTTTAGGCATGTTGTAAATAGTATCGAATCGGAACTTACCAGACTAACTGGAGCAACAGAGGGCCAAATTACTTTGGAGTTGGGCTCGTAAACTGGGTTCATGTAGGAGGTGAGCACTTCTGGACGGTTTACATGAGACCAAAGGCTAACTGTCTTATTCTTGAGATCAAGTTCCTCTCGCTCACACACGCTGTCACATAGGAATGTACCTATGATGTGGTAACACAATGGAAAAAAGGGTGTGTTTATTAGATACACTCGACAAACGTCGGAGAAAGTAGGGACTTATGGAGAGTTATTAAGTTAATAACTTTTACCAAATTGTGATGCATAGGAATGCTGAACCAAGGTAATTAAAAAGTTTTCCGTGAACTCAAAGCTGCAAGGGAACTGTGTAAATAGCTGCCAAACACAGTCCACAAATAGGAGGAATGTTGGGGCATAAGTTTTCTTTGGGTTTCTAGCTGATGAATTAGCATAAGCGTAACAAGATTTGAAATGTCGAGTCCCAAAGGGATAGCCACCTTGAAGAAATTCCCGTTCAATCAAGGCCTAAAATAAATTGAAACGGAAAATCTCAGCAACTATTTACATAAAACTTTTTGTCATTTCCCTTTCCAAAAAAATAATTTGCACACACTTCAAATCCACGAATACTTCTACAGTCTGGGTTAAGAATGATTTGTGTTAGTGCGGTTACAGCTAAAGTTGTATCTGTTCCATCTGAACCGTGGACTAGCACCGATGTATTTTCCTGCAAAAAAGCAATGTTTAAATTATGATTTCTTCCGCTAAAAAGATTAATAAGATTAAGCATTATTCTCATTCTCTACCTGAACTAACGATTGAGCAATTAAAGCTGCACAATTTAATACACTCGCGACATTCGTCAGCCATCCACTTGACTCCAAGCGACTAAGCCATTTGTCCATTGTACAAGAGGTGTCATTGCACGCTGCAAAAATGTAAATTTGCCCTTTCTTTACATTCAATTTCCCTCTAAAATTTCTCCATAAGTTTCTCTACTACCTTCCATAAGTTTAGATAACGAGTCCAAAAGATTATGATGACGGTCAATGGGTTTATGGACCCTTCTCCATTGTGGGTAATAGACCTCAAGCTCAAATCCTCCTCCCTTTGACTGCCAATCAAATATAGCCTGATTGCCATCCAATTTCAATAAAGGTCACTACTTTAGTACCCAGGTCTCACTACCTTATGTCGTCTTGTAATGTGTATATCAACTTCATTCTTTTTTGTAGATAGTCAAAAAATTTCTTTTTGTATATAGAGAAAGGCACAATATAGTAAAAAAATGTTTTTAAAAAAATGTAGGCTTGCTTACACATAATATTTTTTCCCATCATTCCAACTTGTACCAATATAAAATCAAGATCAAGGTGCCATATTTTATACAAAGTACAGCAATGAAACTCAATAAAGTCGATGCATTCTCAACTCAATAGGGGGAATATAGTTTTCAATATAATCATATATAGAGATGCCACTGCTCAACGCTCAACTCAACTGAAACGGAAAGTATAACAAGGGGGAAATTAATAAAATATAAAACTGAACTTTGTAAGAAGCGGAATCAAATTATTCTTGAGTAACAAAAAAATAGACAATTAAACATCATGATGACTCCAACTCCATTATGTGAAGATGAGAGATGTCTAGAGAGACGGTCAACGTACAAAATATACTTTTACTTTGCTGCACAGTAATGTCGTATACCAAAGGACACATTGAGGTAGTGAAAACTGAGTTAATTTACTACACTTACTACCTATCTACTACTTGCTGTTATATATCTCCCATATCAAATACTAAAAAGAGACTACATGAAAGCAACAAATGACAAAAACTTCCTCTATACATATTCTATTCTTACTCCATTTTTTTGAAGAAGAAACCCACACACAAACTAAACAAAATGTATACTAGTTTTTTGTACATATAAGCACATAAAATGAACAGAACTAAAGAGAGATTATATGATTACATAGAGAACGATAAGAAGAAAACTATTTTACACAGAGCTAAAAACTTCCCCAAAACAGCACCTCGACTTAACATGCTACCACCAGTTTTTAATTGTATTAAGTACAACACAAATGATACGGTACCAAGTGAAAATTAGAGACTACAAAATATAGTTATTTATTGACAGAAGAAGTGAAGTGAAAGCAGCTAAAATGTAGAGCTTATATATTACCTTTGCAGTTTGAGCTAATGTTTGTGTTCGTGTATCAATTATGTAACCCCGTTTGCCGGGCCCTAAAACAGCGTTGATGAGACGCTCATCTTCTTTGCAACGCCGGCCTGCAGGGCCAACCAAGGGTTGACCACTGCGAAGTAATACGGTGCCGTTTTCATGTCTGTAGCAGAGGATGGGGAAGCGACCTCCTTGGCGAAATGAAGAGGCTACGACGATATCCTCGTCGGAAATTGATTTAGGAACGACGACTGTAGCTGGGTAAGACTTACACACCTAAGAGTGAAATTTATATAGTTTATTAATGAGGTTTGTAAAAAGATTATTAACTATTGACATCTATTATGTTTAATATATATGGTGAATCTACCGCATAATCTTTGTTCACTTGGCTGATTCTCCAATCTTCTGATTTCAACACAAGTTGCGAAAATTCAGCTTCAGTTGAAAACGCAGTCCACCCATCTTCAACAATCGTGTACATTGGACGGTAGAAAAATGGATACGAAAGACTAGGAACATCTAATGTTTAAGTAAAACGTTGTATATTAATTTTCGAGTAGTGTAAAAAATAGTATACTATCTAGATCCGCACTTTGCCAATACAATATATTAATGTCACGCATTTTCAAAACTTACCAATATTAGCTAAAGCTTCAATAGAATCCGCTACATTAGTAAAATCATCCGTAGCATTTATATCCAGATTAATAACAGCAAAATCCTTGCATTTTATTGCCACAGTGCCACCTCCAAACGTGGACAGTTTTCTTTCTACGACATCAATGTTTTTATGAAGTAGCTAAAACAGTGAAGTACAAAGAAACACATTATATAATGTCAATCCCCCTAACATAGCACAAATTGTAGAGCTCAAAAAAATTATTTTTCATCAATCTTACCCAAAGCTCCTCCGAATCTTCTTTCCTTGATGAAAGTATCAAATGATGTCCAGTAATACACAAAGTGCCTTCAATAGGCTTAAACAGTGCTCTTCTCATAACAACATTATCCACTGTTGGAGCCTTGATAAGCTCAATGAACTCCATTGCTGCCTATTATTATTTGTATTTATTAACGAACAATCAACAACAACACCTAATACAAATAGTTTATTTTTTAAATTTATTGTTTCAACTCTATTTTATAATCTCCATTTGCGCACAAAATCAATAATCTACTCTAGAATCTAGAAGGCCCCTTTCTTCAAGGCGCATTAAGTTTCCTAATTTCTAGTAAAAAGATTTCATTCTAAAAGTACAAAAGTGGGCAGCTTTTTCTTTAATGGTGTTGTTAATACACCTATCATGATTCTTGGGTAATAATATCGTTTGAACAGATCATTTTTAATTGAGAATCTCAAATTTAGTTAGAAATAAGAGAGAAAAATTACTAACTGGAGCTCTCCTCGTCTCTTTCTTGGGTCTGTATGGAACAAGGACTGGGACGGGAATTTGTATTATAGGTTGTTGATTCACAACATCCTCCTGCTGATCAGTCCAAGTGTCAGGAACAGTAGTAGTCGCAGCAGCAAAAGTTGTCGATGTTCTTTTGCTTTTGCTTCTCTTGCTAGTAGTGGTGGTTGCTGATGATGATGATGTTGCTGTGAAAGAGTACATTATTTTCAAGCGAGCCGGTTGTACAAAGCAAAGGTTGCTAAATAGACGGCCCAACCCAATGGAAAAGGATCGATTTACCACCAATGATATTTTCTATATGATTTGCTTTCTCACACAAAGCTCATCTATGAATAAAGTGTAAGCTAAACACTCTCACGGCTCGTTTCCGCTCTGTATGATTATGATGAGGATATGATATATAAAAGTATGAACAAGTAACAAGTTGATTCTGATGTGATGATGCTGATATAATGGAACGGAAGAAATGGAGAGAGAAAATGGGCTTCTTCGCAGTTGGCAGTTTTATGCTTTCACTAATGTGAACTATGTATATTATGTGTATGGACTTTATGTCTGGTGAGCTCTGTAATGGTCTTTTGGTCTCGAAAATTTGTTAAATATTAAATGAGTTCTTTGAATCTCTCACGATGGGATTGCTCACTTACCTTACTCCGGGCTTGTGTATATGTGTTGTGTGGGCTTATGCAAGGAAACAGATTAGGATGGATGATGGAGGAAAGAAGAGGATGAAGGATGAAGCAAGAACGGTTTCATGAATTTCTCTGCAGCTGGTCGCGTCTGGAATGTTACGCATGGTCATGTAAATGTCATGAAGAGAGGTCTCAATTGGCTCGTTCCAGAAGTAAATCTGCAACTCTCCAAAATGTTCCGGATCTCGGAAGCCAGAGTGAGCGAGTAGTGGATATGTATTATGTAGCAGCCGGTGAGGTTTGCTGGGGTGTGCTTAATCTGCAGTTTTTTGACCGTATGTTGGGAAATTATGGAAGTTGGATAAACTTGGTTTCAAGGGACTAAGAAATAGGAATATATTAAACATTGATATACTTTTTTTTACTTTAAATACACATAAGTATATTCATTTGCTAAAGATACGGGTATAGTTTAATGGAGGGTAATAAAGCATTCATTTGTTGGATAGTGTAGTGCGTCATGTTGTCGTGGGCTGTTTTATAGTTTTTTTCAGCGATGGACGTCATTGTATGTGCTCAACATTAAAAATAAATGTGAATCTTGAATGTTGTATATTAAATTAAATTATCTCTACAATGTGTTTCTAGTTTTCTTCATTTGTATTCATTTCTAAAAGTTCGACAAGCATCTTCATATCATATGCACTGAATGGTATACGTAGATGAATATAAATGTTGTATACATATAGGATGGGCGATCTAATTTGTAAGATGGCATTTCTATTTCTAGTGGACAAAATTATTTTAAGTACATCAAGAATTACATTTAAAAATTAATAGAATGATGCACGTTTGCACGTACAGACACATACTTTGTGCATATTTAATGAAGTTACTTTTTTGCTGTTTAAAGTGCCTTTGTAAGTACATACAAGAAATTCCGAGAGCTTTTACCACACGCCTACACTTATTAAATATACATATAACAACGCAGTAAGCCATATAGAGCACTTAATAACGCAACGGATGAAAACTAACTAACGGTAAGTTGCTTCGTTTTGAAGATGAAGTAAACATTAGAAACATTTAGAGACTCTGCATGAACGACAAGACAACTCTGGAAGTGGTTCTTATATCGAAGCGTGACATTACATTTGAAAGTATCATATACCAGAAGCATACACCCATGCATGCATGTGCTTTCTATTTTCTATGTTCCAAAGTTCCAACACATCCCATTCTAGCATATGCATCACTTAGCGGAGGTTTCGACCGTGAGGAGTAAGGAGTAACAAGTAACTACAGCGTGCTATTTATATTTTAAAAGAAAAAATAGCTACGTCTTGCACTGAGCACTAAATCTTGCTACTGATTTGGAACACGTTGCATATATTAATAATGTATAAACATCTTGGAGCGTATGAAGATGAAACAAGTCTAGATGTCTAGATTTAGGGTACGTTACGCAATCATACATGTATTGTTCCATCGTTGAAATTCATTAGGGTTTGGATTCCTGTTTTCCACATCACGGATCTTGTATCTTACTAATGCATCTTGTAGTTCACAATCCCAAACTGGGAATATATTCGTACAAACTCATCACTGATAGACTGATTGAAAATCATTGTGAATCAGTTGCTACTCAAAATTGCCATATTTTTGATAGTTCTTTTGACATGCACAATCTGAAACTTTAAGCATCATTAGCATTCATAAAAAGCATTCCGGTGTTCACTATGGCAGATAATGAAGATACTTGGACGTTGGAATTACCAGAGCCGGACATTGACATTGCCGAATATATGGAAGCACCATTAAATGGAACTGAAAATTCATCATCTGTGAATGCTGGTGATAATCCCATTGAAGAAAATGATCCAGTTGCATTACCCAGTGAAGAAAATGTGCAGGAAGATTCTTCTGGTGGAACAGCTAATGAAACAATGGAGGACCAAGATCAGAATGCTGCTGCTGCTGTAATATCAGCTCCAGAATTGCCTGATTCTGAAAATAGTAACGAAGTTTTAGAAGGTCCTAGTTCTGACGTAGTGAATTCAAGCACGGAAGAGTCGAGTTCCCGAACAGGAAACCCTGGTGCCGATGAAGTCAATACTGAAACCGCAGGTCCACAGATAATACTGATGAATAAATTAGTGAAGGTAAATGCAAACAAAATTATGTTTCATATTTCTAAGCTGTGCCATAACTAATATACGGTATCTTTTAAATTCTTGAATTTCTGCGGAAATATATTCTGACCTCAAAACCTTACAATTTTTATTTTTTAGACAGTCGGACGTCTCAGAACAGAGAACGCAATGCTTGAAATAAGAATATCCGACAGTGACACACAAAACAAGCTCCTACAGCTCCAGATTGATATAATGATGAAGAAAATGGAAATTTTGGAAGGCTTCATGGAACAGGTCAATGAGATGGAAGATCTTGCATCCAAAGCGGAGAATAATGATGGTTTGTGCAGGAAGTGTAAAAGGCGCATAGAAAGTTCTATGCCAGAGAAGACTTCCGATGCTTCTGATGAAGAAGATGCAGATTTGTCTGCATGGCGCTACGAATCAAGACAGTGTGGCGATGACTATCAAAATCCTATGTTAATTGATATTGTAAGTCAGATTTTCATTTCTAATTTTTTGATTGAAACGAAAAAGCTCAAATTAACTTATTATGAATCTTTCTACAAGGTAATCGCAAACATCATGAGCTACCTTCCTGTACCAACCTTGCTCAACTGTAGATTGGTCAACCACCTTTGGAATACAGAGGCTACTTACATTCTACGACAAAGACAAACGTTCACAATCAACCAGGACAACATTGACAAGCTCCCTGTGCTTTTGAAGCTAACAAATAATTCCTTCACAGGAAACTTTTTATTTCGAAAAGTCCGTTTTGACATTGGCTTCTTGGTGAAAACATATCGTGACATGATTGAAGAATTTTTTGTAAAATATGGATCAGAAATCCATCACTTTAGTATCCACTGTGAGCAAGAAAATTCATCCATTTTATATACAGAGGAAGTACGCAATGTTCTCTTACCTTTCCTCACAAACGTGCAAAAACTTGAGATAAGTTTACCAACAAAAATAACTGAAAGGCAATCAATTTACGATGATATCAGACCCAAGAGATTCTATTTCAGTCAGTTAACAACCCTAAAACTACGTCACATGGAGGGAACATTAGATATCGGTGGCTATAGTGTCCCAGTTGTGAAAGAGTTGCTCAAAATTGGTCCACATTTGAGGACCCTTATAATAGAGACGCACACAAAAGAGGTTGTCACCAGGATTCTGACAGCGCTTAACGAAAAGGAATGCCGTAACGTAACTAACCAGCTTCAAGAGCTTTGCCTAGACGCTTTCATTACAGAAGAACACCTTCGTCTTCTGCTCCCGTTGGAATTCAAGCTGAAAAAGCTACAGCTCAGCTACTTCACAGTTGGTGTCACTTCAGCAATGTTGGAAGCTCTACTTGCCAAGCAGCGCACGACGCTTGAGACCCTTGTTGTGGGAGGTTATCAGAAACGAACCACTTTAAATTCTTTGCCTTTGATAATCAAACTACCAATTTTGAGAGAGCTGAAGCATTGGAAGTTTGTTGATCCATTGTTTCCTGGCACGAGACAGATTATCTTTAGCCCATTAAATTATTCTGAACAATTGCCAGCTCTTAGTGAGCTCAGTTTTGACCACGAAATGGGAAAACCTGCTGGACCTCACTATTTTCAAGATGTCTTTGTCTGCTCCCCAACAACGTGTTTGACGCTGAAAGTTTTGAGAATAACTCATGGGCTTACTGACCCTCAACATGTTACTTCTGCAGCAAAAATGTTTCCAAATTTGAAACGATTGGAAATTGCAAATGCACCTGATCCTGTGCTCCAATTTGTGTGGAAAGAGTTTACTGGGATTAAATGTCTGTATTTAGTTTTGAATCCAACGAATTTAAATATTGATGCTTTGATGACAGGAATCCCTGACCAGGTTTGTAGGAGAATACAGGAGAAAAACTTGTTTTTCCAAGTTGATTTTATGAACGCGCTGGATATCATTCGCACTGAACCTGCGATATGTAATTTGACAGGTAAATATATAAAACACGGTTAAAAGCATTGTAATAAGTATTTTGTAAATTATTACCAAGCTGCTTTAATTTTTCAGAGCTAGAAACCTTACGCATTGATGGGTTTACTTCATCGTTGATTACCGCTTGCACAGGGTATCTAGCATTTTGCCATATGAAACATCTTAGCAATATTGCAATCAAGGCTGATATCATTACGGTAAATAAAAATATTGATTATTATATGCCGTGTAATTGTAATTTTAAAACAATTTTAACTGATTCCATTTTGTCTCGTATTAATTTTCCAGCTATCCCGAGAATGTCGACGTATTTTGGGAGAAAAGCTTCATCTCAACCAATTAGAATTCTTCTAACTTGTGGAACTCTAATCATAATCTTATTGTTCTAATTTAAAAATTTGAACGCTTTTGCAATACTTTCTTTTATCGTGTAATTATAAATTATTCATAAAATACATTATTGGACATTACGGAATGGGATTGTACAAACTTTTTTTATTTTTGTTTATTGTTGCTATCTTACGACGTTTCTTTACCTAGTTGGCAAAGAGAATGTATGAATCTGATGAATTTACATTTCAAAAAGTCATAGATCCGTCAATTATTAAGAAATAAACCTTGAACAATCGTGCAACGTCATTATTAATCATGCAGGTGTTTAGGGTGGGTGACACAGTGTGTAACACAAAATGTTCAACAGGTTTCTCCAGAATGTTTTCGGAGCAAGTTGCAGAATGTTGAATATTCATAATATTCCATAATAAAGGTATACATGAAGTATTTTCTTTTGCAAAATGTCATGTAAGCACGTAAGCCATCAGTATAATATTTTACATCAGTGGGTAATCACTATGCTAGAGTTAACCATTGCCAAAATGTTATTGAAAAATTCTCAAATTATAGAAGCTAATAGATGGATGTTGTGAAGTTTAATTTTGACTACAGAAATCTAGATATGCCTTCTAAAGTGAGTCAGATAAAATCAGGGAGTAGCAATACAGATAATAATGTATAAGTTGAGAAAGACTGTGATTTTATCACAGCCAGATACATATGCATTGTCATGTGTGCTACGGGTTTAATTTCATATGAACTGCATTAGGGTGTAAACGTTTTCGGTGATTCTCATGCTAAATTTTTGTAATACTTAATATTCAATTATTTACCCAAAATTATTTAACAGAAGCAAGATAATCTGAAATTAAATGCGTCCAGTTTACTCCTCTTACCTATCACAAATTTCACACAATTCTGCACTTTTCTAACAAAACGTTGAACGTAGCGGAAAAATATATTACAGCACATTTTTACAGCGAATTCTTTTACATGTTCGATTTATAAAATATGCGGTTGGGTATAGATTGAAATGAGATATGCCTATTTAATTTCTTCACATATTTGCAAACTATTGGCATCCGTCTGCTGATGAATCCTACATTCCTGTATACCTGCGATTATGGCAGTGCCATATCTAAATAAGATTATAACGATAATGTAATTTTAGCGCATCCGTTTGAAAAGTGAGTACTTGGCCAACAATTCTGTTCGAACAAGGAAATTACGAATTAGAGCTGAAGTAGATGGAGAGGGCCCAAAAATCTTCTTGTTATGATTTTTTGTGCACCACACATTCATGATTTCAACATATCGTGTCTTTGTTGCTTTGTTCACTTAGGGAATATAGGGAGACCTGCTGCTATGATCATCACAGGTATCTTTAAAATACAATACATTCCGACAATTTGCATGTTTCTTGTAATTTTGATTTGTTTGAAACAATTTTCCGTGACTGGCTTGAGCACTTAGACATTATTTCATTTATTTTTATCCCTCTCAATCATCAACGTGCAGCAGGACATTGCGTTTCATAATATTTTAGTCAAGTCCTTAAATTTAAGTATTTAGGTATGTGGAACAAACGAAACATGTTCGTATTTCCATGTTTATTAACATTTTTATCATTATCCTATGGATTGGAGACTGCTGACTACCTTCCGCAATGTTTGGCTTCCGAAACATGTGTGCAACAAGGAACAACTTGCGAGAAAAGTTTGAAAAACCAGAGCAGCAACTCTTTGTCCGACTGGGTAGAATCCACGAGTCATTATTGCAGGCTAAAAGATGGCTCCGATGGAGTTAGTTTGTATTGCTGCCAAAAGAACTCGGAATTTGGTAAGCTAATGACCTATCGAGACTATATAAATAAGATACATACTGGAAATTTATCAAGACTTACAAGTTCGCTTTAAAATGGGAAAATTCACAATTTTTTTTATAAATTTTTATAGCAAAAATCATATCAGCAAATGTGGCAAGGCCCAATCAATTTCCAAACATTGTGTATTTATCCGTTCAATTTCCTGGCTCTTATGATTCGGGTGGAAATTGTGGAGGTTCTATTTACAACAAAAGATGGATAATTACAGCAGCACATTGTGTAATAAATGGGGAGCAAAGAGTGGCTAGACCAGGTCATATCAAGGTATTTGCTGGTGTTAACCATGTTAGCAAGAAACACCTTGTCCCAAAAAATCAGACGTATTCAGGGATTAGAATAGTTGTTCATCAAGGTTACAGATATACAGTTCCAATTAAAAATGATATTGCTCTTATCCAAGTGGATCGTGATATTCAATATTCGAAATTTGTGAAGCCGTTGCGAGTTGTTGTGAAAGGATTCAAACCAAAAGGTATGAACAATGAGCATCTCTAGAGATGTGAATTCTCAAGGAATTTTTAAGCAACAATGAATTTTGTAGGTGTTGCATGGCTTGCTGGTTTTGGAACTACCGACGCTGGAGTTTCAACAGGGGCTTTACTTGCAGGAAAAGCAACAATTTACAGTGTTGAGGATGAGAAATGCAAAAGAGTGATAGAAAGGTGGGGCCTTTTGAGCCAAAATTTTTGTATTGGAGGAGGCACTGAAGTAACAGGTATCATTCTAGCGTAATTGATATGTGTATTAAAAGAGTTAAATGAATGAATTTATAATGCTGTATCACTTTGTAAACGAATAGCAAGTAGTGGGGATTCTGGAAGTCCAGCATTTTGTGAGGATCGTAAAGGACGGCCAGTTCACTGTGGGGTAACCTCATTTATATATGATATTGAGTGTAAGACAAGAGGGCGAAAATGTATACAGACTGGGATCGATAACCATCCTCCTGCAGCGTATCTAGAGCTATCAAGATTTTCCAAGTGGTTGAGGGATATTGCAGGTAAATCCAATTACAAAGCGATAATAACTGTTTAAAGGATATATATGATCATGATATGATCCGATTAGTATTTCATTATAAAGAATTTTTCTTTCTCATTCATACAGGTTCGCAAGAGGAGCGAGAGCTAATGGCAAAATATAACTAAAGCATTTAATAATGTTCAGTACAAAAATGTTCAGAAGTTTGAAGTTAATTCTTGATATGAATTTTATTTTGTTAAATACTTTATAAATATATCTGTATACTATACTATAGTTTGTTGTTTTGGAACATTGCATGCGGTATATTATTATGTTCATATTTTCTTGTATAATTCATATTGTTCTTTGTTTTTCAATTTCATTATTATAAACTACCCCTCTTTCCATGCTTGAGATGTGGATGTGAGTTTTTATCATCCATCATCCCTTCCTAACATCAAGTAGAAGCAAGTCCACAAGTTCAAACAAAGCTCAGAATCAGACTAAAGCACTAAGCACCCATCCCTCTACACATTGTATATACACGCGCTATTATCTTCTTTTATCTCTATACCATCATCACATCGCATATCGCATAACTTTTTGTAAAATCTTGCTCGTTTAATATTTTTCATGTCGACTTTTGTTTGGATTCGTAGAAAATTAAAACGTTTTTTAAGCCACAAAGAAGATTACGCAAAAAAGGAAATTGTTCTGGAGAATAGTAGTATATAAAAAAGAGTTTTGCATTAAGGATTCAACAGTTAAAGAATTTAATATTACAAGATGACGTTTGGACTATTTACAGAAGGCTATATATACTTTATAAGCATTCATTCCTATGTATAAGATATGATGTAGATTTTCAACAAGCTTACCCCTTATTACAGAGGATCTTTTCCTCGATTTCATTACCAAGAACAGTTTTGTAAGTAGTAAAGTCACCCTTACCATATATATTTTTATTCTACAATCTCAATTTTCCGGCGAAAGAAGATTTTTGTCATTTTTTTACATCTATTTTTTCCCTACTTAACTTTAACGTCAGTTTTCAGCTGCTCTCATTTTTTGAAGGTATTATAACTTCTTTTGTAGTACATCAACTTGATCTTTTTGTTCAATGTTGATATATAATAATAGTTACATAAGTTTAAAAAGGGCTGAGTTGAGAATAACTTGCCATCATGGAATCTTGAATTTGAAGTGAATTCTCTTGGAATATATAGCGTAAATTCTCTGTTTGAAATATTAGCGAAACTGGGATTCATATTTCTAGGGATTTTAAAATAATGTTCAGCGTTTGAAGAGCAGAAAGCAAGAAAAGTATTAAGCGGTTGGGGCATTATAATACTGAGTACTGACTTGACTGACTGACAGAATAAGAACAAGGAATAAAAGATTGGCTAAAAAGGCTAAATGCCAGTGCAGAACTGACTTCTGCTTCCAAATAATACTTTGGATGTTGGATGGGGAAAAGGAATTTGAGTTAAATAGGGATTTTTTTCATGTTCATATTATTATGTACGTAGAGATATATAATGTAGATATCCTTATATATACATCCTTGAGATTAATTTTGTCAAAGGGAGGAAGTAGATGGAGGATATACATTCAACATTTGTGTGTACATATTATTAAGTAGTATATTCTCATGTAGTTGTGTAATAATACATAATATATATCAAAGGAAACTAAAAAATTGAAAAAAATTCTGCTAAATGCAAATACTAGGAATGAATGTATATAGAAAGAGAGATCCAGAGAAAACAAGTCCGCTTAAAAAAGTTTGCTTGCCCTCTTCCTTCCTTTCAGTCATTCATCTTTCATCTTTTCACCATCACATCAGGAAATGGTATCATCATCATCATCATTTCATCATTCCTAATGTCTACATAAGTCTACATCTGCATCTCTACGTAACTCTCTAGCATCTCTATCTCTACTGTTGAAATAAAGTAGAACTGGAACTTGGCTCAGAGATGATGCATGATGTTATCATGATAAATTGAGTGAGTAAAACGGAACACTACAAAAAGGAATTGCTTTGTATGTACTTACATGGCGGGTATGTGGAGCTGAACAAGAGAATTTTTCATAGTATATGTATTTATGTGTGCTGTATGCTTGCAATTCTTTTCTTGGTGATACAGCATTTTGAGACAGTTATTACCTCATAATAATAACGATGATGAAATATAATATTATAGTGTACAGCAAATAAAAATGCATATTTTAAGATGAAGTTGGAAGTGATTCACATTTTAAAATAAATTGCTTATTTGAGACAATAATAAAATCTGACGATAAGCGTTAGCTTTTCGACGAATTCTGTCTGGTATGCCAGCGATAAGTATTTTATGTGTATGTTTTATTTTTTTTGTATTGTATTACATGGTAGGGCAGGGATAGGAGGAACGACCGATCTAACCAACATAAACAAGAGAGGTCCAGATATCGTCTATCTAGAAAACATTGTTTGTGTGCTTGACTGCTGTGTTTTGTGTACTTTACACATGTGACATGGTATAATGTGAGACAAGGGAGTACTAGAATAATTCGGTTAACCGATCTTTGAATGAAAAGCTATTGACTATGTTCAGTAGTTTAATCAAAATATTATCAATAGTATGATCTAAATCCAATTTATGAAGATTATTTTGTGGGAGTTGAATAATTAGTTTTATTATAAAATCTTTGTATCATTTTTATGTAGCTCAAAATGGAACCAAAAGCCTCAAAGTAATGATAATGATTTTTAGCACTTCAGCGCCAACATTGTTTTCCATTTTGGAGTTAAAATAATTACTTTCAACAGATTGTAAATACTCTGATAAAGTTGCAAATAGATCGGTAGGAAAAAATTAATAAATGACGAGATGATATTTGATGTTGATGTGATCATACTTATATAATAGATCAGATTTTTAAACATTATTTGTATGACGTACTAATATACGCATTTCTTTCAAATTTGCAAGAGGCACCTTCATTCTTAACATAAAATCATGTTTATGAACGAAGACGCTTTTTGTATGAAACTCGACCTAAAAGTAATTATTGTTAATTCGGTTAATTCAAAATTCAATCATATATCTCCGCTTCGATGATTAGTATATAATTTAGTAAAAAAGACATGAGCAATTTTTTTGCAAGGTAAATTGATTACTAATTTAATTGTGACTGTGATGATAGCAATAGGGAGAAATTGAAGCGTATTGGTTATGCCAGTCGCGACCATAATTAGCATATAAAAGATTAGTTTAAGGTAAAATGAAGTCCGATTGACGTCATACGAAACCTGAATTCAAAATCGCTGCCTCAAAATCACATTATATAAGTTTATTAGTGGGAAGAAACGACGATGAGAAAATTGGGTAAAAAATTGAGGCACAAAAATTATAAAATAACAACACACAAGACGGCTCTGCTAATTAAGTGAATCTGGAAGGTAATTTCCTTACTGTGAGGACGATGTTTTATATTTAAAAAACTGAATTCATCTCCTCACATAATCAATATAATTAGGCTAGGTGCGCTGTAATAATTGTTTCGTATGTCCAAGAAATAATGGAGATGAAATGAAGCGTCCATTTTTTTACGATGTATTGCAAGCAACAAAAAAAGCACTCAACTTTCACCTTTCCAGCTTCTATAAACAGGGCTCGTGTGGAGCTTCATTGAATAATTTTATTTACACGGTCAGAAAGGTAATGCAAAAATGAAAAGCTTTCACCTACACGCCTACACCTCATCTTTTTTACTCCTATGTTCGAATTCTTTTTAAATGACTTGCGATGAGCACATGCTTTTTTGTCTAATTTGCTGACAACATGCTGAGCTAAAAGCTTTATTATACAGATATAATTTTCATCTTCTAAAAGTCATTAGTCGCTCAAAACTCCTTGGAAGATATGACATTTCCTGTAATGTAAGTAAAGTCCCTTTTAGATCTTTGTCGTCTACTCCTGATGCTGCTGCTGATGATGATGATTTCCTGTCCTCTTTTCTGACATACATTCATACACATCCATCCATTCTGGCTAACTAACAATTAAGATACATTTAGCCGTGCAATTAAACCAAAGTAATTTAATCAAAAGCCGGCTTTCAACTTTTAGCTAACAAGATTATTCCACTTTGAGAAATGAAAAGTGTAGAAGTAGAAGCTAGTGATGAGTAGGGCATGGCGATACAATTAAAACTCATCTCAAATACCATATACCACCATCTTCACTCCCGTTCCCCTCTGTTCCCCATGTGCATCAAGTACAAAATGGCCATGGAATTTACTTCTTGAAAAAAAAAGTTTAGCAGAGGAATGGACCGATCACGTAACATTTTAGTCAGCAACTACTTACTTTATACAGAACAAAGCGAAATCAATTCAAGAAACTGTGAGAGAAAGAATAAGGTAGAAGATGGAGCTTTGAGACAAACACTTCCAGATGAGAGGATAGTTTCTTTATCATGATATGATGATCTTGGAAAAGATCTTATGAGTACATCTTCTATACTTCTTCTTGATGTACTACTTTTCCATTCACACAGCCATAATGTAATGCTGCTGCTGTGTGTAGAGTTGAGTGTTCATTCAGGGTCGTAATTTCCTTTCCTTTTAGCTTCTCCGTTGATGACATGACGTTTGCAAAAGCCACAAATAGAGGAGGAAGGGATGGAAGAGTGGAGAATTGAACTAACTTCATCTTCTTGTAAGTAAGGCAACTCCACTTTTGTCTTTGCTCTCTCTCTCTCTCTCACTCTATCTGATTGTGCGATACAGTCTCTCTAAATGAAATTACAGTGTGATTCCACCGGATGTATGTATATCCTCTCTAAACGATTCCAGCATTAAGCTCAACTAGTAGAGATGTTCATAAGGATTGGATCGAATAATGATATTTTGGAGCAACTTTAAGAGAGCTTGAGAATTGAGTTGAGAGTTGAAACCTTAGGCTTGGTTAGTGGTAACAATAATTGATACTGATATGCCATCTCATTTTATCTGATACTTTACTACCAATCATATATATATTTTGCCTATTTTAACAAAATTTGAAAAAAATGCATGACTACGACTACCGCTGGAGTGGTTACACAGACACCATAGGGGGCATGTAGCATATCGTTGGAATCGCAAAAGGTTGCTGAATTGTCAGGTTGGGTCGATTTTAATCTATTATGTGAGGATAATGCTCGAATTTGAGCCTTAAGATGCCCCATTTTACGATTTTATTGGAAATTAAAAAAAATATGCATAGGTAGGGTTACCTCTACAGGGTACAATTGTAGTTCAAATGGGACATGTAGCATATCGTTATGATCGCAATGCGATTCCTCTCCGTCAAGGGAGGGTTATATTTAGATACTACAATAGGGTCACGGCCATTTTTGATTCTCAACACAGAATATTTTGTTGCAAAAATACAAAAATCACACTACTTGCGGTACATCTGTAGGGCATATACTCAGACAAAAAGAGTCGTATTATTCATCCTTATAATCGAAAAAAGCGTCTTTTTCAACGAGGAGGTCCATTTATAGATATTACATAAGGGTTATCTACATATGGATTCGCCAAAGTGGGGCTGTTCACGATTTTCTTGAAAATTCATTAAATTGAAGTATTTGTGGTACCTCTCAGAGGGCTTAAGCAATGAGTAAGTGAGCCATGTAGCACACCACAATAAACATGAAGAGTTGTGCTTCCATCGACCGTGTTCGGCTTTTTAGATCATATAAGGGGAAGGTGGGTAAATGGGCGCCTGGAAATCACACTTTTTTCAAATAGTAGCATGGTATCAATACAAATTACTTCATGTTTCCGTTGAGACAGTTAGTTAATGAGTAATATGGAATGGGTTGATGGGAAAATTATTTTTAGAAGCAAACAAATTCATGCTCGATTAAAAAATCATCATTAAGGGTATCCGGTTCAGGATTGTGGTACTACTTACTTGGCCTTCTAACTTAGAAAGTGATATTAATTTTTAACCTGAAACCTTGCATTTATAAAATGGGCAGAGCTTTACAAAAGAGCTACAAAACTTCATCACGAAGAAGAAGGGAGAAAACGACTGCAGAACAGAGATGGGTAATCCCGAAAAATGGAGGCATGGATTACAATAAATTTGGTTTTATGATCCTTGGTATTGGATATTTCAGGATTTTTAAGTCGAGAAGTCATTGGACATTTCAGCCTTTTTATATAAAATTTGTTTCGTAAAAAATCAGCGTATATGCCAAATAAAAAACTTAAAATTCCTTAAACTCGAAATTAGTAGTACAATATATTTTGTACGCATTTGCATTCCAAATCTTGACGCGACGCTATCAGATTTTTGTAGATCTTTGGGTAGAAACTTGATTAGTCATTTTTTCAAATCATATGTGTGTGATCTGGGATTTGCATGGAGGTGGGTGGGGCAGCATGCAGTGGGGATTCACGTCAACTACCCTGTGTGGTTCTTGCGTCTATGAGAGAACTAGAAACAGCCTGTCTTACTAAATATATAATTTTAAGAGGTTTTGTTGAAAGGATAAGTAAAAAAGTAGTTCCGCAGTGAAATTTTGAAAGATCTAACAAGCATTCTATAGAGAATTTTTACCGTGTCGGGAAACCTTTATAATTTACATTGAAATTCAGAATTACTTGAGAACTATATTTTGTAAATGGAGGACGAAATTCTCTATAGAATACGTGTTAGATTTTCAAAACAATGTGGAACTACTTTTTATTATCCTTTCAACAAAACCCCTCAATGTGCGTTACCGCCATCGTGGCGTAGCCACGATATTGGGCCGCTAGTAATATATATACCTTTATAATAATATAGTTTACTCTTGTAGCCAAGTCAAGATTGCTCTTTTTCTCGAGGTATCTATGCATAATATATAAACTTGGTTGTGAACATGGAGAAGACAAGAGCTTTTGAACGTAACCAAGCCCAAAATACTTCTTGAGAGTTGGAAAGGAAAATGTAACATAATGTAATGCTTTTATATACTTTCTCTCAGTGATCCAAAAGAGATTCTCTAGTTTCACCCAAAATTTTCGAGAAGAAGAAGATGAGAGAGAGAGAAATATAGAGACTAGCCAAAAGTCCAAAGAGTAACATTATTTTGCTTTGCTTACTTATACTTACCTTTACTTTGGTTAGCTTGTAGATTATTAATGAGGCTAATAATCAGATATCTCTACACTACTCAAGTCTCTCTCTCTTTCTATGTGTTTCACATCACAAGTAAAGTAAGTAGTAATCAAAGTTAACTTCATGGAAAACAGAGTGAGGAGTTCATCAACATCATCATGTATCACATCATATCCCTTTGATATATCCTTTACGGAGAAAGCTTTTGGTAACTTTATGAGCTGCCAACTGTGAAATACCACTTTAGGTTAAGAGGAATTTCTAGTGAGAGCATCATATTATCATGAATTTTGCGTCTCACTCTCAAGTCTCTTTGTCATAATACGTCTATACTATCTTCACTGATGAATTTATGTTCTTATTTGCGTAGCATCCGTTCATGTTCCTTACCTTCGAAGTTGGAACACACATGTAATATGTGCGTCCTTCTTCTCACTATTATTTATGAAGTAAATTGGAGTTTGAGACCTACAAAGATATTATATTTTACTTTACTTCTCATCTCTCATCCAGATCAAATTTGATACTCATGCTTGAGGTGTTTATAGAAATTCTTCAACATTCAGCATTTCTAATGAGATCTGTAATAGGTATATTCTATGCCCTCGAAATTTAATATGTAATGAGACTGAAACTTATAAACGTGTTATCAAAATTTGCTACAACGTAACAGCTACAAAGTCAAACGGTAGCTGACATAGATGTCCTCCTTGATGCTTTCCTTTTCCTATTTGGGTTTTTCAGGTTTGAGAGTTGTTTTCTAACGTATGGAAATGAAGCAATCGCAATCTTATAACAAAAAGCTGCAATTGTAATCTTATCTTACGATTATGACAAAATGGAAGTTCCCTTCTATATGAATAGATTCTAATAAAATTTTGGCATCTCAATGCCTTTCCATGATATTTTTCAGTATCCCTCATGCATTCTCAATATGAACATCGATGTTATACGTTGTACACAACGATATTCCATAAGACGGAAGAATTAGCAGTAACAAAGACGAGGTTTGCTAACAAGGCGCTTTTGCTTCCGAGATGAGTCGCATTTTAGACCTTGGGACTTGGAAGATAGCACGAGTGTTAATTACCTACCCTTCTCCACCACAAAATCCTATCTGGATGTACCTCATTTTGTAAGATTCTCTTGCACATTGTTGTTCCGATCACGTATTTCGTTCTGGAATTGAGGCGATTAATGAACAAATGCTTAATAGGTATGAAATGATTCGTGTGTAATGTAACACAGTATTATTAAGTCAACCTCAGCATCAGCCAAATCTTTATACTCTTTTACATTGTGTGTATAATAAGGCATGAGGTTATTTGGCGAAAGAAAGAATGGATCCTTGTCAAAAGAAAGAATGGAATTTGGAACTTAATCGTTGAGGACGAGAGAGATGCGATGGGTTGTGAGCTTTTGGCTTGGCTTGGTTACAAAATGTGGTTCTAGCTCTGTGTGTATATAATGAAGAAAATCTCCCTGTACGCATTAATTTCTTGGAAAGTATAATAATGTGATTTTAAAAAGTTTTATCGCTCTCGTATTAAAAATATATCAAGATAAATTTCGTCGATGTACATACAAGGCAAAAAAACATGTTTTAATTTCAAGAGGAGGAAAACTGAGCCTAGTTTTCTGTCTTATGATAAATGACAGCTTATTCCAGTCACTGCTTTGACTCATTAAGCTAACGCGTAAATTATTCGTGGAAAATGAAGCTACAAAAAATTAATATGCATAAGCTCTTTTTCAGACTACACTATATACACACGACACACACACCAAAAACCTAACTAACCCATCACATCCAACATCCAACGTCGCAAGCAACGGACTTGAAACATATTGTTTCATAAAAAAAGTTCATTTTATACCCGAAAAACAGTCCATAAACAAAATAACACGAAATTACAAGAATTTACTAAGAAATGCAATATATTTCTGAACTTCTCAACATGATACCAAAAAACCACACGTTCTTTTCCTCCTTCTATGTGTCTGTGTGTGCTTTTGCTTTCTTTATAAGACAAAAAACTATCTCACATATTTTGATTGCTCAAGAAAAGAAAGAAAGGGCAGAGTGCAAAGAATGAGAATATCAATCTGAAACAATGTTTTAAGCATGTACACATGTCAAATAAAATGAAAGAAAGAAAATCCTTTTGGTACTTTACTCCTTTTTATACAAGGAAATGAACACAAGACCAAACCCAAAAACCAACCCTAGAAAAGACTTTATATATTTTCTTGTAGTTTCTCGGGTTGTTGGACGACTGACTACCGACCTCACGGTTTGGGTTGCTTAAAGCTTTTTTACAAGACTATCTTTTCCCTCTCTATATATTCTTCTTCTTCTCTCGAGTTTTTTTTTCTGGTTGTGCTTTTCCCTCGGAATGAGAAGAAAGACATGCCTAAGTCCTTGCTTAAATATTACATTTTCTCTTTTACTACTTGACTACCAGCTTCCTTCCTTTCTCTAGGTTTCTGATATTGTGATTGTGTGGTTATGATTTTAATATAAGAGAAGAAGAGAAAAGAAGAAGAAATTATCGAAGACAAGTGTATAAATGCAGAGCATGTATAATGTACTACGGGAAAAGATATGAGTTGATATTACTTTAGATGATATTTTCTCTCTCATTCCGTTTGCTCTTTCTCAAACTAATACCAATGATATTAGATCTTAACCATCCTTTTCCTGCTAGTAAGTAAACTGGCGTATCTCTTTTACTGGAGGTGTAAGATGTAGCATATTTATGGTATTTAAGTTGTATAAAAGCTTTTCAGCAGAGAGAGAGAAAGAGGAAGATTTTTTTTGGAAAAAGTGGAGGAGCGCGCAAGCTGGAAAAGAATATATATGAAGTTCTTGTATACGGTTGTGAGAAAAGAGTGAAGCTTGCTGAGCAAGTGAAGGAGCCAAGCCCAGCTTTTAATCACCCCTTACAACCTCAGAGATTAAAATGTATTTTTCCGACATTTTCTTCATCAAAAAGAGAAGAGTCCGTGTTGCCCATTTTAATGCCAGATATATTTGATACCAGCACGTTCATCATAAATCCCTCATCTTATTCGTGTACTTCCAACACTCCTCTTCTTTGCCTCATCAACATTATATGAGTTGAAGAGAAATGTTAAAAGAAAATATAAGACCCGTAGTGATGCTCTCTCTCTCTCTCTCTGTTTCTCTCTGCTTTATGGATATGAGAGAAGAGTATGAATTCAAAACAGGAAGGAGGAGAAGAAGTAAAAACTCTTTTCTTTCTTCATTTCCCGGCATCAATTCCAGGGTCTCTCTGCTCCACACTCTACTTCACCATCATCATCATCCAATCTGGAAAAACTTGAAAAGGATATCAACATCTTAAGCCTTATGTCTCATCTACAACAGTAATATTTTTAATACTTTTAAGTCCCTTCTAGAAAACTTTCAAATTAACTCCATTATTTTTCCTTTCTAACCTTTCATACAGAAGACATGTTTCTGGGTTCAACCAAAAAGCTCTTATGATATTGAAGCCCTCTTTCTCTTCTCAAGAAATAACATGCCACATTCAAACTTACACCTGCAATGATAAAGTTGAGTAAAGAGTAAAGCCCTTGTAGTATAGTGTGCATGTGGACATTGTGTGGTACGTGTGATGAGGAAAACTTAAAAGCTTGTGCGAGAGGTTACACCATGTTTGGACAAGTCATTACGCACGTTTTCCTTCACAAAATCCACCACAAAATTGGTAAATCACATGTTAAAACAGAAGAAAAGGAAAAAGGAGGATGTGGCTTGGGGCGAAAGTTAACCCTTCCCAAGGCATCAGTCTTGAAGATGTTCATGTGCCAAGGTTTCCTATCATTCCTTAAGACTCAACTTTGTGCAAGCCCAGTAAAGGCGGGTGGATCTAGACCTTGGGATGGGCTGAGCTGTGAGGATATGCTCAAAGGATCTCGCTTAATCTCTTGGAGCATTCACATAAAAGTAAAAAGCAGGAGAGGCATGTGGCTTTCATCCGTAGATTCAGTAGGCAAAGGCAGAGAGTGCATAACGCTATGTTATCTACGGCACAAGCCATGTGTGTTCAGCTTCACTTTGCTCTCGTTGCAAACGAGAGGGAGAAGGAGGGAATAGAGAGAAATAGATTCCATGTGGATAAAGCAAAATACCGTGTAGGGTTCATTTGGGTTAGATAAAGAATTTTCAACGTAACATAGCTTCGCGCCGTACAAATTCTAATGACTTTTACGATCGTAAAATAAAAATCATATATCGAGCAATTTATTAAATTCATAGGTAATTAAACGTAAAAATGTTCGTAAATAATTCTAAACAGTTGCAAAAAAACAATGAACCGCAGTAGGCGATTCTAAACTCACTCACGAATATAATATGATTTTGATTGTAACATCCTAAACTACCTAAGGTGCAGTAGACCTGCAGTATAAATAATTTTTAAAGGATCTTAATTTATTTTTACATCGTCAAACTGCGTCAATTTTACAGGACTCAAAATTGTATTAAAATCATGATAGTCAAAACCTTATCCTAATTCCCCCAAACAATTTGTACGAAGCGAAACATTTCTGAGTACGATTCCTAAAACAGAGTATTCCAACACCATCCATAAACCAACACGTACTCTGTCCTTTTTTGGTGGAGCCTAACAACATAGACATGCGGAGAACCGAGAAGGCCTTACTAAACTAACATTAGCTGCGTCTGTTGAGCCGACCCACTTTGGAGCCCAAGTGGAGAATGGATTAACGGGTATAATACGAACGAGAAAGTGAGGACCTCCCAGAAAGCTGGTATTTCAACATATTATGAGAATATTCCACACAGTATATTACATGCTTTAACCCTCACGCTTTTACTTTACTTCATACACACACACACAGATAGAAAGAGTCTCCAGTCTCTTGCATCAAAATTCTCTCCTTTACTTTCCCCACAGCTACGAGAGAAGCTCTCTCTGCTGTTGCTGGTGCTACTTGTGCTTTGAGCAACAAAACATCCATCCATCCATCCTTCCAGGCTATGAGTCAAGCAAACATATGAAGTGAAGGAAAACCTAAGAAATCTATCCCCAACCATGCGAACCTAGCTCTAGCTCTCTCTCTCACTTTTCTCCAAAGGCAAGCAACAGACACGCAAGAAGACAAGAATAAAAGGAAAAGAGAGAGAGAGACGGGAGTTTTTAAGCAATGAAGTGGAGTAACCTTATGAAACACACTCTACTCTCTTTCTGTGTGTGTATATAAATGCATGGATGTGTATTATGCCATAGGGAATCCATCCGTATCCACAGAGTATCATCGTACCTCATCCAGCACTTCATTTCCTACTTAACTTTCTCCTCCTTACCCTCCAAGCCTCACTCCTTAATTCTGCTTTCGTCGAGCCACATCATCATCATCCGAGAGAAACAAGCAAATAAACCTTATAACAAACACAGCAAGCTGCATCTTTCCTTTCCTAAGAGTTACATAAGTTTCGCTCAGTTCTTCAACACAAATTCTCACATTTCCCCATCTACCCACGTTGTGTGAAGACATTTTATATACACATTTACGAGTGCTTTGCATCTGTAACACTACAATTACCTCATTTTCAGTTCCATTTTGTAAAAAGAAAAGTACTCACGCATTATTGGTTATTCTTCGTAAGAGCAGCTCATTAAAACATGGACTAAAAAATCAGGTAAGTAAGTCGTATATTCACTTTCTTATGCACGCTTTTCAAAGAGCTTCCGAATACAGGTGGTTTCATTGAACGGAAATACTATGTCCTCCAATTAGTTTATATTTTATATTAGTACATAAGCACCTGCTGAGCCCAATTTTACTAACGGCACAATATTTCAGCCGATTATTTTCTTAAGTCTTAATGTCTGTCGTATTATTTATCCCATAATACACTGAAGATGAGATGGAGTAGGCTCTCCAAAAAATTGTCTTCTTTTCCTCCATGTACATTTGAGCAAGTTAGTGGAGCTTAGTTTCATTAAAGAAAATGGTTTCGGATTAGGAATAAACTGAAGTGAGGGAGGGCGAGAGAGAGAGGCTGGAAGAGGGTTTGTAAATAAATATGATGAATAAATGTTCGCTGGAAACCGTTCAATCGGATTATCTTCCGCTTGTCTCCGGTTTACTGGATTAGTTTGTTGCTTGCATTAGAAGTTCGAAGAAAAATGTAGCTCCATTATATTATTCCCCGTAGTCTTCGTTTAGCACTATTTAGGGTTGTTGCATTTGTATGACAACTTATTTCCATTACTATTATAAATGTGTCTGCGTGTTTCATATTTTTGAAGCATTTTTATCATTAGCATTAATTTTAATATATTTCTCCTCACGAATCGTACTTTGTCATCTTTGGATTATCTTTCAGCGACAAGGCGACAAGTCAACATCAGTAGACCTAAAAATATGCTAAGTAATGCTTTACATAATGGTTATCATGTAGAGCTACAATAAGCGCAGGCTAGTTAGAATTTGAATCAATCACCCTTCATCACGTTTCTAATCTTTCATTTCATAAGGGACGTCTCTGACGTCTCAAATATCTCTCATCATCAGTAGAATGCATACGCATTGCTTCAATCACAAAGCTAAAGCTAGAAACACTACGCAAGATTCTTTTGTATCAAGTTGCTACGATAGCTATAAGCATTCCCGTTTCGGGCAGGATTTGAGATTGAGATGCTTACGGTTTCATAATGCCCCATTCATGTACATGTGTATATTTTTATCACAAAACCAAGGTAAGCTCTACATACAACGTATCCATCTCAAGCTATACTGTTTGTCAAAGTACTGAGGATGTGATATACTCACTATGTTGAAGTTGAAGCACATAAAATTCTGTATAAAAGGGAAGTGGCTTGAATTAAGGTTGATGGAAAGATTTACTGGAATCTTGTTACGTCTGCAAAGAGCTGTATAGATCCATGGAAAAACTGACAACAACAAAACTTGATGTTATTATTACGTTTTCCTTGCCACTCTATGCGTCCCAACGCCATTCCCCTAATCACTTACTTAGACATATATGTGGAATATCCTACTTATTTCACTCTTCCTCGCCCACTTTCCAGGCTTTATACATTGAGCATGCATCTTATGTTATGAATTACATTTGCGAGAGCAAAAATAACAGTTTATTGAATACAAAATAAACAAGTTAACTAACAAACTAACTTTCTGCATTTTTTATACCTGATTCCCTTCACACAAGGGTTGCTAGTTGCTATCCCCATAATCTTTACTCCTTCTATCCTGACGTCCTCTACTGTCAATGTAAACAAGTGTGTATACTATTTACTACCATCGTATTTTGTTAAAAAAAGTTTAATTTCTGATGATGTGACTTCAAATCCCTTTTAATAATCCTAATTCCTCATTTTATCACTTGGAAGCTATAAGGATCACTATGAAAAAGATGGTTCGTATAAGATGAACACAATCTCATATTTTTCAACATCTCCCCTTACAATTTTATTCCTAACAGCATACTTTGAGGATGAGGAGGACAAAGTCTTAAGCTTACGTTGAGGTTACGATAGTTCTTAGAGCGGATAATAAATGCACATAAGCGGATTCAAGTTTCAAATGCAACATTTTACCTAAAAGGCTACCGAAATCTTGGGATGCATGATGAGTTGAGGAGTACGTTTTGGTTTTGGCTTTCTTTGTGACTGCTGTCAAATTGGCTTCCCCACCAAGTACATTCGTTTGAGATTACTAGGGATGCATTTTCTGTAGTAGATTGCAATTTTTGATGTGCATTGGGAATGAATCATATTTTTCTTGGGAGCTATACATCTACAGGATGTAATCTACGTAGGTATAAATTTATAATTGGATTTTTAATTTGTCAAATCACTTTAGCTATCCAGATATATAAGTATTGTAATTTAAGAAAAATTTCATGAAAAAATCATTAAGGAAATGACCATTGACCAAGACGAAGTTATTTGTCATACATTTTCATAAAATGACATCATCAATTCATCATCGATAATTTATAATACTTCTTGGCATTCTATTACCTCCACCTGCTTAAAAATTTCAACAAAAATAATAATAATAACATCAAGAAAAGCTCATATATTATCCGTCGATTTGATATTACTGATATTAGTTCAAGCAAAATATCCAAAAGCAGTCATTATCTACAGGAAATGCGATCATAAGAAAGTAGGCCATTGCGGATCAAGTTCAATATTTTGTCTCAGTCTCAGCCAGGAACTGAAAGCTATACCTAAAAGGGTTCAATAAAGGTGACAATTTTTTATTTGTTTTTTATTAGAATGAGCCATCAGTCAAGATGGAAATACGACCCGGACGATGATGATATGATGCTACTACGTTCCCACCTGAATACATACACGGCTGGCTCCCCTTCTTGTTGCTCCTTCATATGATGACGCATGGAAGTACTACCTCAACTTCATCCGAAGCTGCTGAACTTCTTTAACACGAAATATTGCTAATGCTAAAAGCATCCTCTTTCCTCGAACGTCTTATCTCAGCTATGCATTCTGGCCATTTTGAGAAGGCTTTTTTATTATGCCTTTGCTCCATGATGATATGACATCAAAATCGTTGCAAATTCAAAGCACACCTTTCTAACGCATATATAAGCAGTTTTTAGCTAAACATATACATAACAAGTTGCAACCACTAAACTAATTATCATCGATGATACCACCTCGATACTTCTTATACGTGTTGAAATAAAACCAGTGTCTTCGGAGACAAAAAATAATATTATCACGGGACTTAAAATGACAAACAATCTCAAACTCCTGTTCAGACTATTTCAGTCCTCCGTCATTTATCGGTCGTTAGCTTGAAGCTTTCCTCTTATCAACAACTGACAAAAACTTTTTTTCCTACTGTCGCTAGACACTCTGTCTATGCATTGTTTTTAAGCTGACTGAACATTCCAATTTTTTAAAGAGAATTTTGGGTTTGCATTAGCTAATCAATTGTAATTTTTAATTACATTGATAGAAAAGTGTGAGTTAAAAACATTTTTAGGAAGAGTTGTTCTTTTTTTGGGGGAAAAGTCTAAAAAGAGTAGAAGGACAAAAAAGTAATTATTTGATTAAAAGAAAGTAGAGCAAAATAGGGAAAGAGAGAGGAAATAAAATGGATTTCCAAAGTGCGATGGAAACTTTTGCTGAAGCGTGGGTAGCAGCTAATACAGGGAAGCTAGCACTGTCTGGTGCAAGTGGCGCATCATCCTCACCTGGGGCAAATGCCAGTGGGACATCGGCAATGGTATCATCATCTTCCATGGGCAACCCTATGGTTGGCGCTTTGGGTGTTGCTACCAGTGCTGCGGAACAAATGAGCCTTGCTGCGGCTGCCGCTGCTGCAGGTTCCTTGATTCAACAACAGTTGGTAAGTTGGAAAGAACGTTTTTTTTGGCCTTTTTTACTTCATGCATGTTAAACTCTTTACTGGTATAAAACTTGTCTCGTATCCGAATTATGATGTAACTTAAAAATGATGCAGAAAATGCAATCGTCATTCATATATATTTATTGCTGCGAGGGTCACTATGATCATATAAAATCTTCACCCTCTATATTAGCAGGGATTCGGAATTATGTCATCTTTTATGGATTCAGTCATTACGATTTGCAAGTGAGCAACCCATTAGCTTGCAAATGTGTAAGTAGTGAGTATATATAGCTATTCAGATTGTTTGTGCATAAGAGTTTGTTTTGCATCCATGCATCTATATGCAGATCGCAGACACAACACTTGCGGGTGTATGACCTATGGATGCATTTAAATCTGAATGAACTAACATTACTTACGTATACCTCACTTCTTCAGCTTCACAACAACGCACGTTCATGTTTTAGTTTAAGGTTGAATCATTTTCTTCTTATTGCTTGCTCCACATTCTTGTAGAACTTTATTATCCTTCTCAGACTGTATAATGTGTACAGTTAAGCATTGTATTACACTACAATCACAAATAACATATCATTATTTTTTCTCTATACATTTCCCCTTACAACAAAGGTCGTTTCGTGTCTACAGAAATGATTCCATATTAATAATAATTTGGTTGACGGTTTGGTTTGTCTTTTACACATTTTGAACCAATAATATAAGTACACGCAATCACATGATTGCGTGGGATGCTAGTTTCAGTATTTTTCTGTGAATTTTCTTTAATCTGTTGGAAATTGGGTGACAATAATTTTTGTCGCTTAATCTTGTTTACTTTTTTGACCCACTCAGAGATAACAAGGATTAGATTAAAGTACAAGTTTTAACACTTTTCCGTCCTCACCATCATGTACACACTCTTCTCTTTTGTCTGCTGACTGGCATTTGCCATTGTCCTTTGGTTGTCACTGTAGACAAATTGATTTGCTTGATTAGAATTGAGTAATTGATACACATGTGTGTCCAAATAGTGGACATCTTGCATTGGTTGAAATAAATATATGATATACTGATCTGGTATACATATGACATATTACTGGATCAGCAAGAAATGATCCATTCACAATCACGATTCACGGACGAACAACGAATTTTGGGATATTGCATATACACTATATTATTGGAAGTATCGTAAACTGCTGACAAATTATCACGTTTCAATAACTGGTTGAAGTGTTATTGAGCTATATATTATGAAATTTTCGAGAAGGATATAAAGTTCATATTGACTGACATGGAAGGATGATGATCAGTCAGGTTTTTATCATCATAATAATGTGCAGTCATAATCGCGTATTAATGTTTCACTTATGTATATATATATATATATCCTCATGTTCTGCATATACATTATTACACATATGAGTAGAAATCTGTATATTATGTGACATTATGGAAGATATACTGCATGGCTTACCTACCCCAGCAGCGCAGGTGTCACATTTCGTCATTGAAGAGATTAAAGCTTTCAATTCTTGGCTTGGCTAAAGATTAACTTTTAGGTGATTTTACTGATCAATATTGCTTTTTGTCTTCCACATTTGGGACCTCTGTACAAACTATATATACGACTATACCTAAGTATAATGCGATATGGATTTATTACAATTTTGTCCAAGCAATCCTCATCCTTTACAGAGGATTTATTTATTGTCATCATTGATTTTGGTAGAATTACATGTGAGCATATGTGTGATAAGAACAAAATAGATTGTGCAAATACCTTTAAAACGTGATAATTATGGGGAATGCGTAATCTGTTTTTATTGTCAACTCAATGAGAGAGAGAGAGAGCTAAACTTAATACGGAGGATAGGATTGGCAGGCGCAGAGACGGATGACAGGATTAGTGAGTTTTGCTATTATCTTCTACATTTACTGGACATGTAAACCAAATAAATCCATCTCTATCATGGATGACGATATTGGAAAAATGATCGATTGATCTATGCAGGAACTGATTTTGGCTTAATTCTTTTTACATTCATTTTCCTCGCTCACAAACCCACAACATTCTCAATACAATTCGGTCAGAGTAAAATATTGATAGAAACTTGGTGCTAACAACTATGAATTCTGAATTGCAATCAAGCTATAATAAAATATTAAGCAACTTGGCAAGATGGAAACCACATTATTTTCGTGAGTTTGAGTTGTACTTGTAATGTTGTAATACAATCCTGCAAGCATCTCGAAATCACAAGGAACATCCTGCTTATTTCTAAAGTCTTTTTAACTATACTCGTCCAAATACTGGATTTCAGGTATCTAATCTTTAAAATCCTTAAATTCTTATATAAAATATAAATTTAAATCCGGCTTAGTCGCCACCAAAACATATAGAAGTATTTATCGAGCGTCCTCATCGATGTATTCACATTTGTACATAAATATAAATGCATATATAAAGATTAACGCTTGTGTGTTGCGTCGTGTCATTTTAGAGATTATCTTTAGGAATATATGAATATGACTGCAAACCAAGTGTAAATCCTGTCGTTTCGTTGAAAATGAAATGGGATGTGTATGGGTGTATATCCTATCGTATATATTGTATAGGTTATGTGCATGTTACATTGCAGTTTAGCTCTTAAATCCTGGAAATCTTAATCCGCTTATACTATTTTCGGCATGCGCTTTAGCCAGATCCTTTTGGATTAAAACGTAACCTCAAAAACTTTAATCCGTCCGTACACAATAATCCAAAGCAGAGTAAAAAATATATTGCATACATACATAGTATTTGATTTCAGGTTGGTAAATCTGTCTCAACTCTCGACTTGTTTTGAATCGTTAAAATCGTTGTTGTTTAATACTATTTTCCCCATGAAACTTTGGACCTACTTCATCGTGTTGTGCCCAAAATTCCATAACGGTGGCGTGTGAAAATTTGCATTCAAGTTTCAAAGTGTCAAGTATTGCTCATCTATAAATTCCAATATTATCATAGGATGTGCAAAACAAGATCTCTTCGGCCATGAATTGTGCGATGCGTTCGTTATTGAGCCAAAGCCAATGAAAAATTGTCAAAATCCATTTACAAATAGCTGTCAATATACACGAATAGGTATATACTGATGATTACGATTAAAATCACGATCATCTGCCGTAAGTGAATTTTTTTCAGAGCCATGTTAAAAATCTGCTGATTAGGCTAACTCAAGTGAGCCGACAAAGTAGAGTCCAAAAAGATAACCGCCAATCACATTCTATTTTCTCATAGATGTATCGAAGTATATCGATCCAATTGTCAAATCTGTAATCGGGAATCCGTTTTTTCAACATTCTTGTTCTCAACTCGAAATCAAGACCAATCTCAGTGATTTATTAATATTAATACTTTGATTTCAATCATATTATATGGATGATAATAAATTAGTAAATTGGAGATTAAATTACATATCAATGTCTATATGGGCTATATATAATTTTTTTTGTCACATGTGGAAATGAATACATGAATTAATGCATGTAGAACAGTCAATGACGATCGATGATGACAAAACAAAATCATGTTTCTGCCACTGATTTCCTTGATAAATCGCTTAAAGTTATGTTTCATTTATTATTTTATCGGAAAAACCCATGTTGTGCCTTCAGCGATTAGCTGAGTTTTTGTGCAGATTAAGTCTTAAGAGTCGAGATGGAAAATTTGGATATGAATATGACTTTCTAGGTTGGAATTAGTTTGAGTGAAGTTTAGTGATGAAGTAGTGCGCTTTTCTATATTCACAAAAAAATTTCAGAATGTGTGCATATAATTGATACATCAAAACCTACTTATACAGGGTGGATAACAAGTGGATTTAGATTTTCAACATGAATGGCTTTCTATTATCCCTAAAGGTAAAAAAAAATTGCACTTTCTTAAATATTTTTTACTATTAGAAAAATAACTGGGAAGCTAAAAACGTTGTCTGTTCATCACTTCTAAACATTTCCCATAATCATTTGAAAATTTTCGATGTGTATAATTCAACTGAAACTGAAATGCTTGAGTAAATTCATTAAAACAGAGGTTGGTTTGTGCAACCACAAAACTACTTCAATTTCATTACCAGAATGACCGGAAGCTTAGTAGATTTATAGCAACAGAGCAATAACAAGTACAAACGTGTGTACAATATACAACTCTACCAAAGATGGGTTGCAGTCAGAATCCACATGGAGCTAGGGAGCGCATTTTTGCTTAATTGGTTTTAAGTTTTTCATAATCCCCCTGGAAAAGGTTTTGCAGGATGCCCTTGCATTCGTAATCGCAATCAGTATGCAATTGTAATTGCAACTGCTAAAGCTTCTGATTGAAAATTTATGGCATATATTATTTAATGCTTAAAGCAAATAAAGCATTTTTATGAACAGAAAAAGCAACCTTCCTATATAAAGATCTGATTGGGTTGATGCGATATAAAAGAGATACAAATCTTTTTATAGTATATTATTATTTACCTAGAAAGGAAATAATTATTAAGATTTATTCAGCAGTTCGTAGACTGCAGCTCGTTAAATGTACTACAACCTAAATTATATAAATGTTACACCGATTTTTGAGTTATACCTTACATTGTGTATATAGCAGTTATATGATGCATACATACATTCGTTCATACTCTGTTTTATCACGGATATGACATCCAAGTTCAATTTGGTCATTTGAGTTCAAGAGACGGATCTAGGCTTCTCTTCCATACACCTAAATCCAACAACCATTTCTCCTAATCCCCAAGCTTTATTTCGTCCAGCTTACTTTGTTTATACTTGTACATTTTTCGGATCCCAATTTTCTCCATTTCCCTATCCCATCATCTCAACCTAAACTGAAATGACCACAGTTCCTAAATGTACCAAAACCACATGGTAGAAAGACAACATATGCATTTTAGGTAAAGCTTGTGTGCGTACGTTCCTTCGTACCGTACTATAAATACGCTTACATCCAATCCAGAAAACAAAGGATGAGATGAGACTCTCATCCATAGGGAACGTAATTGAACACTCTCCTGCATACTCGGTTTACTATATACCTCAAGCTCAGCTCAGAGATGCACACACATATTCCACGCATGCATTTCTAAATCCAACATCATATCGTGACAAAAAAACAGCAGAAAGCAGCTAGCATCAAGCAGGGATAAAGCTCTAGCTAAACATTTGATGCGCTGAAGAATTAATGCTCCTTCCAAAGCCCAAGCAGAGCCAGTGATCCCTGAGCTGGAGCAGGAGAAGCATGTATAGCAGCTCGTTCGTCCGGAGGAGGATCAGCATCATATACAGCAATCTAAATCGCATATGTTACATTAGAGATCCCTTTTGGTTTCCAAAGCCTCCTTTCCCATTGTGAATACATCTAAATCAACCAGCCAAGCCACACACATTGCCTCACCTACAATCTACAAACACTTTTTTCACAGTTTACTAAAGTAACCTTTAACTTTTCTCAAAACTGTGCATGTGTCTCACTCACTCACTCCTCAATATACTTCATAATTCATAAATCCTGAGCATATAACCATCTTATCTTTTGGCGATGATGAATTTTATGCGTATTTCATATCAAATGGAATTATTTTTTTAGTGATGTGATGTGATGATATATACATCTCAATTCTCCTCCTTTTATATTCTTATAAAAATGTAATCTTGCGTAACCCAGTAATCCACGTTTTCTTTCTCTCTGCCTTTTCCCTCTTGTTCACCAAACACCAACGTGTTTGCTCTTGTGACCGAGACGGAACGTCTCTGCTTAGAGTTCGATATCTGTCTCTCTTGTCTGTTGCTTGTCCATGTGCCATGTTGTTTGTGCTCTGTTTTCTGTTCAATGGATTTAGGATTTTAAACACAAAATCTTGTGCTTGTCTCTCTTCTTCACTCACAAAACTAGCGGAGCGCGAGCTTTACTATTTCTCTAAAAATTCATTTCATCCTTTTTTCATCGTCAACCAACCCATGTGCTTGCTGCCGTCATCCAAAATAAATACTGAGAGAAAAATATAAATATGCACCTAAAAAAGTGTTCTTATCAGGATGGCTACCACCATACCACCACCACCTCTACCATTATAAAGTGAGGATAAGTAGTAGGAGCAATTTATAACACCAATATAAGCAAACGGACTGTGTGGAATCAAGAAAAGACAGAAAAGACTATGTTGCGTATTTAGTTTGTATTTCTTATTTTCTTTCTGTCTCTTGTATTTAGCAGCATTTTGTAGTTTTACTCTTGTGTGTTTTTGTGTGACGCTCTCTTCTCTCTCTCTCTTTCCTCCTCGTCTCTCTGGGCTTTCTTCCTAATCCCGAATTGGATTTCCTTCATGTTGCTTTTGCTGAAGCTGAGCTGATGATGGTACGTTTTACGAAGATACACACACAGAAAACACAACATGAATTCATGCTCCGTCTTTTTCTACTCAACGGATGGATTTGCTTACTATATATGTGTAAATATGTGTGAGTGTGTGTGTGTGTGCGTTTTCTCCTGTTGTTAAAGGACGTATAAGCCAGGGCTTAAGCTAAGCCTTAGCTGCCCAAAGTATTATGGATTACTTTGGACTCTTTTCCTCCTTCCATCCATCCCATTTATTCTATCTCTCCAGTAGTAGTGTTGAACTTTATATATTAATACAATGTATATATGTATGTAAGGTTAAAATGTACATTTTCCCCATCAACACAAGGTATTATCTGACGTCTGCATGGGATTTTCTAAATGCTCTGCACTGTCTCATGTGCTCTCCCATCCTTTTTTTAAAGTGGGAGAGCTAGAGATGAGAGAGAGAGAGAGGAACACTCCAATATTTGCACTTCCTTTTCCAGAATTTTTTTTTGTTTAAAACCAAAAGAGAACACGATCACATGAAATTTTGGGTTTAATACTTTGCCAGTTGTCTGCCAGCCGGATTATTGAATATTGCAACAGTTTTTACGCTGAAGTATATATAAGATGAGAGAGAATTTTGATATATAACATTTTCCCATTAATCGGAGGACATCCGGCCATGTGTGTTATTTTTGGAATTTGTGGAAAATAACGATTCTCTAGCATGACGACGACTAACTAATGCTCTACGCTTCTGATCGCCAGTGTCCAGGATTTAACCCATGCCTGGGTTGGCTTGGCTTGGCTAGGCTTTTGCAAGCTTGAGTCGTTCTAGAAATAAAATGGTGAATAAAAGATAGAGGATCAATAGGATTAAGAGTAAATGCCAGTTTTTGAAAGGATCAAGTTCTCCTTTCATTGCGCAAAACTTCATCCATTTCATATCCATCGGAGCAGAGAGGGGCGAGGAGAGAGAGAGAGAAAGAGTTTTCTGATATAATCCAAATGATCCAAATCCCATATAAAAAGTTGATGTTGATAATGTTACATAGTTAGCGTTTTAGCATTAGCACATATTAGATAGTGCCTGCTCAAATGCATAACGTACACTTCATTTCATTACGGTTTAGGTATATGAAATATACCTAAACCGTAACATACTTAAATTCATTATTTAAGAGTTATACTATGCTATATTCTATATTGCATGTACTCAAAAAAAATGAAGAGAAAGTTGAGACTCATCTACATCATCTGCCCATTATATACCTTTAAGCCGTATTCACATATAGCCACATCTCCGAGTTGCAAACAACAAATGTGACCACAATTTGGTGTTGCATGCTCACATCAGAACGCAACTACAAGCAGCAAATGATGCGAAACTTTCTTCAGCGTTGTGGCAACAAAAATTTCCACAACTAAAGTTGTGCGCGTTTTCACACTTACGAGCTGAAACGATTGCAAAACCAAAAAATTGTGATGCGCAACTGATTTTTTGTTGATTCATCCAAAGAAGCAACAATAAACATCTCACAAAATTAATGGTATCTATAGCTACCATTCATTTTGTGAGCATCTAGTTTATAGCATCTACTAGTTTCAGCATCAGTGACAACGGCAACGAAAGTTTCGAACTGCTTAAATCCTACATGTGTGAACACACAACTTTCGATGTGCGAGTTGCAGCATTAGAAATTGTCACTTCAAAAGGTTCGGGAAGAAGCCGTTGCTAGTGGCAAGTGTGGTTATGCCTTTAGGTTGCTAAAGGATTTTCTCGGCTGAAGAAACATTTTAGATGAGCTCATGTCTCTAAAATTTTTATATCATTATTATCATAAACTATAAACTGAGTGAGTATATGTTCTCTCGTTCTCTTCATCTTCACGAGGCTCACTAAATTTCATATTAAGGGTTACGTGATTTGTTGTCCTATATACTACCTATTCGTACCGGTATGTATATATAAGTATATATATATCTGACATAAGCAACATATGATATATAGTGTAAAAAGTATCCATATTATATATAATTGTTAGTGGGCAACGCATATATAGGCGAATTAGACCGACAGTAAATCCACAGAGGATCCGTTAAGACAGGAAAAATTCATGAGGAAAAAAAGGAGGACTTGTTTCTAACAAACTTATAAGCAAAAATGTTCGATGATCCTTTATGAATACGTTATAACGTTTGGGTATATAATACGTTAGTGTTTGTGCATTCATTTTATAAAGTGTTTTACGTAGAATTGTGTATATCTGATATGATATGCAAAAATATAAAAAGATATTCTTCTCCTCGTGCTATATATGCAGCTCTGAGTAGGAAGGGAAAGCAGTATTATCATCATCACGTGCGTAGGCAGTCATCATTAAAATATATTATCTTCCGATTAACTGTTTCCCATGCAGTGAGTGATCACAATAATATATAAAGAGATAAAAAGTAACGGTAGTTTGGATTTTGGATATTGTTATGTAAGAGTTATTTGGAAAACGTTTGGTATAATGAATGAACGCTTGATTTCATTCAGGGGAAAGGAAAAAGGATGCTGAAATGAATATGAAATTTAGGTTTATATATAGTTTATGCTTCTGATGCTAGGAAATGTTGATGCTCATCTATAGAAGACAGATTCCGGGAAAAGAGATTAGGATTTAGACAGTTTTAAGATTATAATGGGATCGGAGCAAGAAGACTCATTACTCACAAAGTAATGAATATCTCAGGAACGGAAAAGGAAAGAGAGATGAGATGAGCAAAAGGATAGAGAGAGAGAAGAGAGATGAGAAGAAGTGAAATGCAAAAGTGTATGAATAATGCTGAATGGTTTTAATGCTTGATGTTATATTTACACTAGTCTATACTTTTTGCTTATCTCTCGACGGGATGCATATATCAAGCCAAGCTAGGACTGGATGAGTTGTGTAGCTATATAGCTCCACTCTTCTCCGCTATATTACATGGCCTAATGCAGGTTTATATTAATCCTCCTGATTTCGTTGAGCCATTACATAAAAGCTGAAGCAGGAGCATGCATATTGTTGAGACACCACAAGGACTACCCGTACCAAGCGATGACTCCAATCCCAGACAAATATGCACTTATCACTTAAAAATCCAGAGCAGTTTAATATGCCAATAAACCAGCATAACACCAAT